>OZ038502.1:11284107-11469107 GCA_964036315.1 Acanthosepion esculentum
TTAGTAAATATAGATTTTACTTAATAGCAAAATCATTTGCCAGGTACAAATTAATACAAAATTCTAAAAGACTTAAAACATTATATATTATTCTAATTAAAATTTTAATAAATGAAAATAATTCTACTAAAAATCCAAAATTCATTCTAATATTGGGGATGAGGCATTAAATAGCAGTAAGCTTTTCCATTTGATTAGTAAATATAGATTTTACTTAATAGCAACATCATTTGCCAGGTACGAATTAATACCAAATTTTAAAAGAATTAAAACTTTATAAATTATTCTAATTAAAATTAAAGAAAATGAAAATAATTCTAATAAATATTAGAAATTCAATTTAAATTTAGGGATAAGGCATTAATTTGCAGTAAGCTTTTCCATTTGATTAGTAAATATAGATTTTACTTAATCGCAATTTCATTAGCCACGTACATATGAATACCAAAATTTAAAAGATTTAAAACTTAATAAATTACTCAAATTGAAATTTACAAATGAAAATAATTCTAGTAAGAAATCAAAATTCATTTAAAAAATATGTGATGAGGCAGTAAATTTCAGTTAGCTTTTCAATTAGATTCGAAAATATAGATTTATAGCAATATCATTTGCGCGGTATGTCGTCTCACAATTGAGAGCATCCGAAATCCAGTGTGCACAAGAAGAGTGCATTTCTAATTATTCCTTTCTATAGAATCCACATAATATCGGTGTCAAATTGTCGAGAATTTCGTAAGTTATCAATAATTACAAAAGATTTGTCTCCATCATGAATAGAGTCGGGGCTAAATTCAACGGTATGGGGTCTTGTGTTCGTTCATTTGAGGAAATTTTCAGGCGGCCCTAAACTGGTACATCAGTCATATTTCACTTGTTTATAATTTTTTCCAGTAAAAGAAATCTTTTCAAAATTGGTATCAAATTGTGTGCATTTTTCTGTTTAGTCCATGTTTACAGGGATATTTCATTTGGTCATAAAGTAAAAATTACAGATTTCACCATGTGCGTGGTATGTCGTCTGACAATTTACAGCGTCCGAAATCCAGTGTGCACAAGAAGACTGCATTTCTAATTATTCCTTTCTATAGAATCCACATAATATCGGTCTCAAATTGTCGAGAATTTCGTCCGTTATCCATAATTACAAATCTTATGTCACCATCTTGAATAGAGTCGGGGCTAAATTCAACGGTATGTGGTCTTGTGTTCGTTCATTTGAGGAAATTTTCATGCGGTCCTAAACTGGGAGATCAGTCATACTTCACTTGTTTATAACTTTTTTACAGTAAAAGAAATCTTTTCAAAATAGGTATCAAATTGTGTGCATTTTTTCGTTTATTCCATGTTTACAGGGATTTTTCATTTGGTCAGATAGTAAAAATTACAGCTTTCACCATGAGCGTGGTATGTCGTCTGACAATTTACAGCGTCCGAAATCCAGTGTGCACAAGAAGTCTGCATTCCTAATTATTCCTTTCTATAGAATCCACATAATATCGGTGTCAAATTGTCGAGGATTTCGTGCGTTATTCATAATTACAAAACTTTGTCTCCATGTTGAATAAAGTCGGGGCAAAATTCAACGGTATGTGGTCTTGTGTTCGTAAATTTGAGGAAATTTTCATGCGGCCCTAAACTGGGAGATCAGTCATACTTCACTTGTTTATACCTTTTTTCCAGTAAATGAAATCTTTTCAAAATTGGTATCAAATTGTGTGCATTTTTTCGTCTAGTCAATGTTTACAGGGATTTTTCATTTGGACAGATAGTAAAAATTACAACGTTCACCATGTCAGTTGTATGTCGTCTGACAATTTACAGCGTCCGAAATCCAGTGTGCACAAGAAGACTGCATTTCTAATTATTCCTTTCTATAGAATCCCCATAATATCGGTCTCAATTTGTAGAGAATTTCGTGCGTTATCCATAATTACAAAACCTTTCTCTCCATCTTGAATAGAGTCGGGGCTGAATTCAATGGTATGTGCTCTTGTGTTCGTTCATTTCAGGAAATTTTCATGCGGCCCTAAACTGGGAGATCAGTCATAATTCACTTGTTTATAACTTTTTTCCAGTAAAAGAAATCTTTTCAAAATTGATATCAAATTGTGTGCATTCTTTCGTTTAGTCCATTTTTACAGGGATTTTTCATTTGGTCAGATAGTAAAAATTACAGCTTTCACTATGTGCGTGGTATGTCGTCTGATAATTTACAGCGTCTGAAATCCAGTGTGCACAAGAAGACTGCATTTCTAATTATTCCTTTCTATAGAATCCACATAATATCGGTCTCAAATTGTCGAGAATTTCGTGCGTTAACCATAATTACAAAACTTTTGTCTCCATCTTGAATAGAGTCGGGGCTAAATGCAACGGTATGCGCTCTTGTGTTCGTTGATTTGAGGAAATTTTAATGCGGCCCTAAACTGGGAGATCAGTCATACTTCACTTGTTTATAACTTTTTTCCAGTAAAAGAAATCTTTTCAAAATTGGTATCAAATTGTGTGCATTTTTTCGTTTAGTCAATGTTTACAGGGATTTTTCATTTGGTCGGATAGTAAAAATTACAGCTTTCACCATTTGCGTGGTATGTCGTCTGACAATTTACAGCGTCCGAAATCCAGTGTGCACAAGAAGTCTGCATTCCTAATTATTCCTTTCTATAGAATCCACATAATATCGGTGTCAAATTGTCGAGAATTTCGTGCGTTATGCATAATTACAAAACTTTCGTCTCAATCTTGTATAAAGTCGGGGCTAAATTCAACGGTATGTGCTCTTGTGTTCGTTCATTTGAGGAAATTTTCATTCGCCTTTAAACTGGGAGATCAGTCATACTTCACTTGTTTATAACTTTTTTCCAGTAAAAGAAAACATTTCAAAATTGGTATCAAATTGTGTGCATTTTTCCGTTTAGTCCATGTTTACAGGGATTTTTCATTTGGTCAGATAGTAAAAATTACAGCTTTCACCATGTGCGTGGTATGCCATCTGACAATTTACAGCGTCAAAAATCCAGTGTGCACAAGAAGACTGCATTTCTAATTATTCATTTGTCGAGAATATCGTTCGTTATCCATAATTTCAAAACTTTTGTCTCCATCTCGAATAGAGTCGGGGCTAAATTCAACGGTATGTGGTCTTGTGTTCGTTCATTTGAGGAAATTTTCATGCGGCCCTAAACTGGGAGATCAGTCATAATTCACTTGTTTATAACTTTTTTCCAGTAAAAGAAATCTTTTCAAAATTGTTATATAATTGTTTGCATTTTTTCGTTTATTCCATGTTTACAGGCATTTTTAATTTGGTCAGATAGTAAAAATTACAGCTTTCTCCATGTGCGTGCTATGTTGTCTGACAATTTACAGCGTCCGAAATCCAGTGTGCACAAGAAGACTGCATTTCTAATTATTCCTTTCTATAGAATCCACATAATATCGGTGGCAAATTGTCGAGAATTTCGTGCGTTATCCATAATTACAAAACTTTTGTCTCCATCTTGAATAGTGTCGGGGCTAAATTCAACGGTATGTGGTCTTGTGTTCGTTCATTTGAAGAAATTTTCAGGCGACCCTAAACTGGGAGATCAGTCATACTTCACTTGTTTATAACTTTTTTCCAGTGCAAGAAAACTTTTCAAAATTGGTATCAAATTGTGTGCATTTTTTCGTTTAGTCAATGTTTACAGGGATTTTTCATTTGGTCGGATAGTAAAAATTACAGCTTTCACCATTTTCGTGGTATGTCGTCTGACAATTTACAGCGTCCGAAATCCAGTGTGCACAAGAAGACTGCATTTCTAATTATTCCTTTCTATAGAATCCACATAATATCGGTGTCAAATTGTCGAGAATTTCGTGCGTTATGCATAATTACAAAACTTTTGTCTCCATCTTGAATAGAGTCGGGGCTAAATTCAACGGTATGTGCTCTTTTGTTCGTTCATTTGAGGAAATTTTCATTTGGCTTTAAACTGGGATATCAGTCATACTTCACTTGTTTATATCTTTTTTCCAGTGAAAGAAAACTTTTCAAAATTGGTATCAAATTGTGTGCATTTTTTCGTTTAGTCAATGTTTACAGGGATTTTTCATTTGGACAGATACTAAAAATTGCAACGTTCACCATGTCAGTTGTATGTCGTCTGACAATTTACAGCGTCCGAAATCCAGTGTGCACAAGAAGACTGCATTTCTAATTATTCCTTTCTATAGAATCCACATAATATCGGTGTCAAAATGTCCAGAATTTCGTCCGTTATTCATAATTACAAAACTTTTGTCTCCATCTTGAATAGAGTCGGGGCTAAATTCAACGGTATGTGCTCTTGTGTTCGTTCATTTGAGGAAATTTTCATTTCGCTTTAAACTGGGATATCAGTCATACTTCACTTGTTTATAACTTTTTTCCAGTAAAAGTAAACTTTTCAAAATTGTTATCAAATTCTGTGCATTTTTCGTTTAGTCAATGTTTACAGGGATTTTTCAATTGGTCAGATAGTAAAAATTACAGCTTTCACCATGTGCACGGTATGTTGTCTGACAATTTACAGCGTCCGAAATCCAGTGTGCACAAGAAGACTGCATTTCTAATTATTCCTTTCAATAGAATCCACATAATATCGGTGTCAAATTGCCGCGAATTTCGTGCTTTATCCATATTTACGAAACTTTTGTCTCCAACTTGAATAGAGTCGGGGCTAAATTCATCGGTATGTGGTCTTCTGTTCATTCATTTGAGGAAATTTACATGCGGCCCTAAACTGGGAGATCAGACATACTTCAATTGTTTATAACTTTTTCCCAATAAAAGAAAACTTTTCAAAATTGGTATCAAATTGTGTGCATTTTTTCGTTTAGTCAATGTTTACAGGGATTTTTCATTTGGTCAGATAGTAAAAATTACAGCTTTCACCATGTGCGTGGTATGTCGTCTGACAATTTACAGCGTCCGAAATCCAATGTGCACAAAAAGACTGCATTTCTAATTATTCCTTTCTCTAGAATCCACATAATATCGGTGTCAAATTGTCGTCAATTTCGTGCGTTATGCATAATTACAAAACTTTTGTCTCCATCTTGAATGGACTCGGGGCTAAATTCAACGGTATGTGCTCTTGTGTTCGTTCATTTGAGGAAATTTTCATTTGGCTTTAAACTGGGATATCAGTCATACTTCACTTGTTTATAACTTTTTTCCAGTAAAAGTAAACTTTTCAAAATTGTTATCAAATTATGTGCATTTTTTCGTTTAGTCAATGTTTACAGGGATTTTTCATTTGGTCAGATAGTAAAAATTACAGCTTTCACCATGTGCGCGGTATGTTGTCTGACAATTTACAGCGTCCGAAATCCAGTGTGCACAAGAAGACTGCATTTCTAATTATTCCTTTCTATAGAATCCACATAATATCGGTCTCAAATTGTCGAAAATTTCGTGCGTTATCCATAATTACAAAACTTTTGTCTCCATCTTGAATAGAGTCGTGGCTAAATTCAACGGTATGTGGTCGTGTGTTCGTTCATTTGAAGAAATTTTCATGCGGCACTAAATTGGGAGATCAGTCATATTTCACTTGTTTATAAATTTTTTCCAGTGAAAGAAAACTTTTCAAAATTGGTATCAAATTGTGTGCATTTTTTCATTTATTCAATGCTTACAGGGATTTTTCATTTGGTCAGATAGTAAAAATTACAGCTTTCACCATGTGCGTGGTATGTCGTCTGACAATTTACAGCGTCCGAAATACAATGTGCACAAAAAGACTGCATTTCTAATTATTCCTTTCTATAGAATCCACATAATATCGGTCTCAAATTGTCGAGAATTTCGTGCGTTATCCATAATTACAAAACTTTTGTCTCCATCTTGAATAGAGTCGGGGCTAAATTCAACGGTATGTGCTTTTGTGTTCGTTCATTTGAGGAAATTTTCATTTGGCTTTAAACTGGGAGATCAGTCAAACTTCACTTGTTTATAACTTTTTTCCAGTAAAAGTAAACTTTTCAAAATTGGTATAAAATTGTGTGCATTTTTTCGTTTAGTCAATGTTTACAGGGATTTTTCATTTGGTCAGATTGTAAAAATTACAGCTTTCACCATGTGCGTGGTATGTCGTCTGACAATTTACAGCGTCCGAAATCGAGTGTGCACAAGAAGACTGCATTTCTAATTATTCCTTTCTATAGAATCCACATAATATCGGTGTCAAATTGTCGAGAATTTCGTGCGTTTTCCATAATTACAATACTTTTGTCTCCATCTTGAATAGTGTCGGGGTTAATTCAACGCTATGTGGTCTTGTGTTCGTTCATTTGAAGAAATTTTAATGCGGCCCTAAACTGGGAGATCAGTCATACTTCACTTGTTTATAACTTTTTTCCAGTGAAAGAAATCTATTCAAAATTGGTATCAAATTGTGTGCATTTTTTCGTTTAGTCAATGTTTACAGGGATTTTTCATTTGGTCAGATAGTAAAAATTACAGCTTTCACCATGTGCGTGGTATGTCGTCTGACAATTAACAGCGTCCGAAATCGAGTGTGCACAAGAAGACTGCATTTCTAATTATTCCTTTCTATAGAATCCACATAATATCGGTGTCAAATTGTCGAGAATTTCGTGCGTTATGCATAATTACAAAACTTTTGTCTCCATCTTGAATAGAGTCGGTGCTAAATTCAACGGTATGTGTTCTTGTGTTCGTTCATTTGAGCAAATTTTCATGCAGCCCTAAACTGGGAGATCAGTCATAATTCACTTGTTTATAACTTTTTTCCAGTAAAAGAAAACATTTTAAAATTGGTATCAAATTGTGTGCATTTTTTCGTTTAGTCAATGTTTACAGGGATTTTTCATTTGGTCAGATAGTAAAAATGACAGCTTTCACCATGTGCGCGGTATGTTGACTGACAATTTACAGCGTCCGAAATCCAGTGTGCACAAGAAGACTGCATTTCTAATTATTCCTTTCTATAGAATCCACATAATATCGGTCTCAAATTGTCGAAACTTTCGTGCGTTATCCATAATTACAAAACTTTTGTCTCCATCTTGAATAGTGTCGGGGCTAAATTCAACGGTATGTGGTCTTGTGTTCGTTCATTTGAAGAAAATTTCATGTGGCCCTAAACTGGGAGATCAGTCATATTTCACTTGTTTATAACTTTTTTCCAGTGAAAGAAAACTTTCCAAAATTGCTATCAAATTGTGTGCATTTTTTCGTTTAGTCAATGTTTACAGGGATTTTTCATTTGGTCAGATAGTAAAAATTACAGCTTTCACCATGTGCACGGTATGTTGTCTGACAATTTACAGCGTCCGAAATCCAGTGTGCACAAGAAGACTGCATTTCTAATTATTCCTTTCTATAGAATCCACATAATATCGGTCTCAAATTGTCGAGAATTTCGTGCGTTATGCATAATTACAAAACTTTTGTCTCCATCTTGAATAGAGTCGGGGCTAAATTCAACGGTATGTGCTCTTGTATTCGTTCATTTGAGGAAATTTTCATTTCGCTTTAAACTGGGATATCAGTCATATTTCACTTGTTTATAACTTTTTTCCAGGAAAAGAAACCTTTTCAAAATTGGTATCAAATTGTGTGCATTTTTTCGTTTAGTCAATGTTTACAGGGATTTTTCATTTGGACAGATAGTAAAAATTACAACGTTCACCATGTCAGTTGTATGTCTTCTGACAATTTACAGCGTCCGAAATCCAGTGTGCACAAGAAGACTGCATTTCTAATTATTCCTTTCTATAGAATCCCCATAATATCGGTCTCAAATCGTCGAGAATTTCGTGCGTTATCCATAATTACAAAAATTTGTCTCCATCTTGAATAGAGTCGAGGCTAAATTCAATGGTATGTGGTCTTGTGTTCGTTCATTTGAGGAAATTTTCATGCTGCCCTAAACTGGGAGATCAGTCATACTTCACTTGTTTATAACTTTTTTCCAGTAAAAGAAAACTTTTCAAAATTGGTATCAAATTGTGTGCATTTTTTCGTTTAGTCCTTGTTTACAGGGATTTTTCATTTGGTCAGATAGTAAAAATTACAGCTTTCACCATGTGCGTGGTATGTCGTCTGACAATTTACAGCGTCCAAAATCCAGTGTGCACAAGAAGACTGCATTTCTAATTATTCCTTTCTATAGAATCCCCATAATATCGGTCTCAAATTGTCGAGAATTTCGTGCGTTATCCATAATTACAAAACTTTTGTCTCCATCTTGAATAGAGTCGGGGCTAAATTCAACGGTATGTGGTCTTGTGTTCGTTCATTTGAGGTAATTTTCATGCGGCCCTAAACTGGGAGATCAGTCATACTTCACTTGTTTATAACTTTTTTCCAGTAAAAGAAATCTTTTCAAAATTGTTATCAAATTGTGTGCCTTTTTTCGTTTAGTCAATGTTTACAGGGATTTTTCATTTGGTCAGGTAGTAAAAATTACAGCTTTCACCATGTGCGCCGTATGTTGTCTGACAATTTAAAGTGTGCACAAGAAGACTGCATTTCTAATTATTCCTTTCTATACAATCAACATGATATTGGTGAGAATTGTCGAGAATTTCGTGCGTTATCCATAATTACAAGACTTCTGTCTCCATCTTTTGACGACCGAACAGTTAAAATATTTTCAACCAAAAGTGCTACATATGGACACAAAGTCTTTTTAATTGTTGAATATATTTTCTTTAAAATTTGTATATTTAATCTTATCTAATTCTAAAGATTAATTCCTTTTATCATCAATTTGATTTGGAGCAGTACTGGAGGTTTTTGTTATCCCTTTGAACCCCAGAGGGTGTTGGTATTTTACTCTTTGGTACACCTCGCCATACAGATGTTCGATTTTGGGGGCACATTTTTCCATGAACTTCTATGATATCAATATTCAAGGCTACTTTAGTTGACAAAATAACTATTGTTTGTAACATTACAAACTGATATTTTATTCATCTCACACACATTTTTGTCTTGCTGGCTTCCGTAATTTGTTTTGCAAGCAACAACACAACACTTTTGGGGCATTGCTGGAAACTAGGTAATATCTGAAATGATAGATTAAGCTTCTTAAGTACAATAATTTCTTTTACTGCTTCAATTCAGGGGTAACTTTTCAAGCCAAATTAATTATACTATTAATTCCAACTTTTATCTCACCTCTTACCAATAAATTAAAAACAGAAATTTTAGAGGGTTGCCTTAAACCTGGGAATTTGGTATATTGTTAAAGGTTTGTAAAATATTACTTAATCCTTTAATTAATTATTGAGTTAAGTATCTAAATTTCTGGCTCTTGACAACATAAGTTCAGCTATTGCCTCCCAGAGTGCTGCTTCTCCAGGCAACACCCCCCCCCTCTCGATTTAAAAGGTGACTAGAGGTTTTGTCCGGTGCCTGAGGTCACCTGCAAAGAGAATGCCAAGGGCAGAGGGCTTTGGCTATTTTTGAGACAATGCCTCGTGGTGGGGCTGTAACACTATTTGGGTTGCTGGTAATTAATAATAATAATCATAATAATAATGACGACTTGGAATAATACAAAAATGAGATATTGATGAATAAACTAGCATGAAAAAGGTTAAAATGTCAAGAATGCTAGACTGATTATAACTGGTTGCCAGAGAATCGAGGTTTATACAATGAACCAGGTGACCAGCGAAAAGCAATGCTTGGTTTGTGTGTACAGGCGTGACCACCGAGAGAACAAGGCCTATTCGGTAGTAACGTGACGTCACAAAAGTAGTCCATGCAGTGAAACAGACAATAATCATAATGTAACGAATAATTGTAAGAAAAAAATTGGTTTTAGAAAACTTTTATAAAATACATTGTTTTACAAAACAAATAAACAGAATTGGATTTTATACAGAACTTTATTTCATATTAATTTTTTAAAAATAACCGATAAGAAAAAAAAATGTTGCTGAATGTTTTGTTAAAGAAATTAAACATCATGTTAGATTTCATTAAATTTTAAAGACTGAAATTCGTTCATTATTTTATTTGTTTCAAATTTGAAAACATTTTTTAAATCATTATCAGTATTGTTTTAATTTGCATGTTTCTATCTTAATTTTAGTAATTATTCTGTAAAGTTACAATATCGTAATTATTAATGATTATTATATTCATATACACTCGGACAGCAACAACTCAACTATGAATTAGGAAACAAACAAACAATTAAATAAATAGACGAGCAAATTACATGTAAATGATAAATAAACGATTAAAATATAAATAAGAAACAAATAAACTAAATACATGAAAGTAAATAAATTTGATACAAAAAAGAGATTTAAAATTCAAATAATACTTATAGAAAAGTAGGTTACAGACAATTAATTTTAAGAATGAAATTCATTCATGATTTCAATTGTTTCACATTTGAACATTTTTTATAAATCATAATCAGCATTGTTTTAAATTGCATGTTTTTATTTCAATTTTAATAATTATTCTGTGAAGTTATAATTTTTGTAATCATTAAGAGATTATTACAGTAACAACTGAATTATGAATTAGGGAACAAACAATAATTAAATAAGCAAATTATAATTAAATGATGAATAAATAAAATAATTATGATAAATAAATAAAACAATTAAACATAAACAAGAAACAAAAACACAAACAAGAAAATACATTAGATACAAACAATAAATAGATTTAAAAATCAAATAATACTTTCAGAAAAATGGGTTACTGATACAAAATTTAGCTGAATGAAGTTTTCTTTTTCTGCTTAACTTGTTACTTGTAATATTATTATTTTCCCTAGAACAAAAATTATTTAAAAGAGCATTTGTAGAGCTCCAGACAAACATTCTTTGTATTTTTTCCATATTGTGACCCTCATCACAAATGTCAACATAAAAAAGAACCTCATAATCTGCAAAAAACATTCAATGTTATATGCATACCTTATTTTATTTTTCTTTGATTTACTGAATGAAGAAAAGAATGATTTTTTATCAGCTTATCAATGACTACATAATTATTCAGAACAAAATTTATAGTTTTATCATTAGGATATAAGAGAGAACCTCTATTAATCCCCTGAAAATAGCTGCTTATTTCAGGTATTTCTTCTACATTATCTCTTACACTTCCAGATATTAAATCTTTGCAGCTATTGCATTTAATTTTCTTAAAAACTGCATTACACCAATAACTTGCTAAGTATAGTATTACAGGTAGAACTTCTCTACAATTATTTACATCATCCTCTTTAACATCAATTCTATATTTATATATATATAACTTTTCCTCCTCTGTCACTTCATCCCAGTTTGGTTCTTGTAAACTCTTTAAATCAATTTTAATGCATTGCTGATTAAATAAGTTTAATTTTAAAACTGATTGCATTCTAATCATTTTTTCACACTCAAACACTTGCCGTATCGAGATATTATACTGATCCCCAGTAAGTTGTTGATATTGACCAAACCTTGCTTCAAGGTGATCAGTTTGAAATTTGCCTGGTAATATGTATAGCATTTTCAGTTCTTCTATGCAATACTTGGTCAGTTCTAGAAATGCATAAGTTGTATGATGCAAAGCATTAAAGTTTTCCTTTGTTAATTTGCCATTTCTTCCAGAAATGCTATTCCAAGATTCTAACCAGTCACAGAGTACAGAGAGAAATCTAAAATTTTCTTCATTCATTCTAAGTGGATTGCAGTATTTATTTCTAAGCCGACAACCTTTATATGGCATTTTAACATTCATTATTGTCCACCAAATATAAAATATGTTTATATATTCTGCAAAATTAGGCAAATATTTCTGTTTTCCTAAGATCAATAATCCTTGAATAGTGTATTCATTAAAAATTTGCAGAACTAAATTAGCATTTTGCCTTTCAAGATTAGTAGGAGAAAGTGCCTTTGAGGTTAATTTATAACAATATTTTAAAATTGACTGAAATTCTAAGGCATGAAGTTTCTGTAAGGTAGAAAATGTGGCACTTTGGATACTATCTAATTCATGATTTCCATCATGACAAAATTTGGGGAACAGCATGCATTTATTTGCATCTTTTTGACTAAGCCAATTGTTTCTAATGCATTTTAATATATGGACTGAGTCAAAAAGGAAGAAAAGAGGTCGAGACTTTATAACTTGGGGTGGATATACAATGGAAAGCTTTGGAGAACTGCAAAAGAAAGATATAGCTTTTTTATTTATAGCATTATTATCTGTTATGATTGATAATACTTGAAAGCCTATCTCCTATAAACCAATTATTATGTTTAACTATGTCAAATAACTTCTCAGCTTTAAGACATTTAGTTGGCATAACATGCACAACATTTTATATTGTGAGAATACACTGCTAATCCTAAAAGCAAAAGCACTTGTTGCAGCTTCATTGCTGTTATCAGATAAGCCAACAATATTACCACCCTTATAATCTAAATAAGGTTTTAGATGAATTTCATCAACAAGTAAAGATACTGTGATGTCCTGCACTAGGAGCTTAAATTTATTTTTAATATACATAAGAAAATTGTTATCATGTTGCTCAATCAAAGGATTCATATATGTTGATAAGGTTAATCTTTTAATGGTTGAATAGCTAGGTAAAATTATATTTTTGCTGTCTCTTAACAATCTGTCCCCTTTAGGGGAGCAGTTATATAACAATGAAGAAAATATCATTTCTGTTGAATAATCAAGCTTATTTTGTGTCATTAAATTTAGCTGCTCATATATAAATTTGAGTGCATTAATATGTTTGATTCTTCTTGCACCAATAGTAGAAATGACATTACCAATTTTAATATAAAACTCATATTTTGAGGTTCAGGTTGCTGTTGTTCTGTGTACATTTTTTTCATGTTTTCTATCGGAATTTCAAGAGTATTTTGATCAGTTACGTGTTTAGAAATCTTATAATCCCCTATTGAATGTATTTCCACATTTCTACAAAAAAACATGTACTGCAAAATCAGATTCAATTACAAGAGACAGATAGATTTTTGGATATGGAGATTTGATGATGCTGAATATAATAAGTGTCTCTTGCTGCCTAATAAAACTCCAGTAATTTCTATCAAGGAAATTTAATTTCCCTTCTAGATCATTATTATTATGGAATTTATAAAGATATAAAATTATTTTAATCCTCAAAGTTTCAATTGAGTTTAATAAGTTTTTAAAACAAAGCTGTTTTAAAATGTGTTGTGAATTTACAGACATAAAATTCAATTCAATTAAAGTTTCATTTAGTCACGAATAAAACAATTCTAAAAAATCGTTAAAATTATTTTTTTTCCTTTAAAAACTCATGAATGAATTTATGTAGAAAATTTCTTTAAAGTTTATTTCTTAAAAAAACGAGATTTTAGATTTTAAAAACAACACGTACGAGAATGAATGTCTCTCTCTCTAAACTTTCTCGCTAGATTTATGTCTTATTAACTTTATGTTATGAATTACAAAGACATGGTATTAATTTTATCATTAAAGTTTCAATAAAATTTACTTATTTTTTAATACAAAAAATACTCACTCTGCTGAATTTAGTAGATAAAAATGATCTCTTCTGATTGTACGAATCCAAACATCAGATAATTCTTTATCTTTAGTTAAAGAAAATACATGTATTTTAGGGCCGTTTTTATAATTCCCTTTGCAATTTGGTACAATGCATCTATAAGGCATTGTTTTTTGTTTTAAATTAATTCAATATTTAAAAGAAAATATTAATAAGTAATTTAAAAATGCCGCCGTAAAATATCTGCTACACAAAACAGACACGCTCCTTGATAGTCGGACTCAATGTGATGACGTCACATTTGTCAACAACGAAATGGAACAGGCCTTCTCCTCTCGGTGGTCACGGTACAGGCCAAGTGTTGACACTCTTCGGCAAACGATGCCTGAGAGATCAACATGAGAAGAATTAGGTTAAATACCAGTTCCAAGTGAAATCATTTTACAGAGATGTCAGGATGGAAAACAATAAATTGAACACCTGCAGAATGCTGACCTTCAGCCGGACAAATTGTCGCCATCATGTGAGTTGCAAAATTTTCCTTAGGAAAGTGTCTCTTGGGTCAAAAGCGAGAAAGCCAATTGTTGTGTCAATTCACTTATGAGATGATAGCATTTGGAACCATAATTTATTTAATTAGTCTTAATTCGAATGCTGGAGGTGACAGGTGCAGAAGAGCAATCAAGGAAGGAGAAGGGGTTGCCAGGCAGAGCGATGCTTGCACCCAATGGATATGACAGGTGAATAAAATATCACTACCCCCCTCACCAGTTTTGTTTTGGGTAGACAACAAGGGACTTTTGTTGGAAATCAGAGAATTCACCGAAACCCAACCTGCATCTTGCCCTGCACCAGTTTCTAGTTGGAGTCCATAAATACAAAAGCTAATTCTGTAGTAGACAGTTGAGAGCTGAGAAGAGACAGAAGGGAAGTGGTGGAGGTCACTGAGAGATTCCACAACTCCTGCCAATCACGAGAACCTCCGCCTTCAGCCTAGAGTCAAACTTACTCTGCAAGCCAAAACTTACCAGCTTACACAAGTATTGTGTCCAATTTAGGAAAGGGTTAGGTCAAGAAATACCTGTATGCGAACACAACTACTAACAAACCATTGTATGCAGTATTCGATATAAAAATAGTAAATATTTTTTCTGCAATTTTATTGTACGACTTGGGCCAGCCCAACACGAAGATGCCTGTGACGAATCGATCTTAGCCTCCTTATAATCAAAATAATCACAACGTGGGGTAAGGCAGGTTAGGATCGAAGAGATCACTCCATTGATCAAACCAGGATTCGTCTCAAGTTGACCACGATGAAGGTGTTACCATGAACCAGAATCGACCCTGAAATGTTACAGGGCAATCCACCACAGTGCACTTTAATCTTAGCCTTCTTGTGTGAAAAATTAGTTTTGTGCTCAATTTGAATAAAGAAATCAATACTGGAAAAATGACTGAGCATCATGGTTAATATTTCGTACAATATTGAAATAAATTTTATTTTTATGTCATTCATTAAATGAAATATTTTCAAAATTGGTATTAAATTGTGGGAAAAATTTATTAATTCATCCATGTCTACAAGGATTTTTCATTTGGTTAGATAGACAAAAGTGCAGCTTTGACCATGTCCATGGTATGTCGTTTGACAATTTACAACTGGTTTGCTCAATGAGTCTGCATTTCAACTTCTTCCTTTCTATAGAATCCTCATCAAATAGGGAATTTCTTGCTTGATCCATGTCTGAAAATATTATTTTTGGAATATTTGACCACGATGAAGGTGTTACCATGAACCAGAATTTGGATATATTTTTTTACTAACTATATCTCCACTTGTCTTCGATGTGTTGGTAAAGATTCATTTTTTTGAGACAAGTAATTTATTTTCAAATTTTCTTGATTAATTTGGTGGGTAACATTATGAATTTTGTGTTTTTTTTTTTTGTTAAAAGTGCTGTCTTCGGAATTAGATCTCCTGACTCATCTCCTATTCAATTTTTCTTGTCTTTCAGATATATCAACTGTGTCATGTCAACTAACCAAGTGTGGATTGCTGATCCTTCTCACCACGGCATGCTGGATATTACTGGTTTTGATGGAAATGTTTCATGATATGGCAACCTCTGAACCTTCAGTATTAGATATTTTATACTACAATCACCGCTACACTCTAACTTCCCATTCTTCCTCTGACCATCAAAGAGGATCTCAACGTTGTCATCTACATCCCCTCGTCTACTATTATTTTATTGGCTACAATAATAAATATTCTGTTCCATTTAGCTGTTGGTTAGGTCATCTTGTTGCTTTTTTTTTTTAAAATTCTGATGAATTTAATATTTTTTGAGAACAATATTTCAAAGTGTTAAAGAAAATATTATTGTGGCGTAAAATATACACATATATTTAATAAAAGAAAAAAAACAAAAATGCCACTCGTCTGAAAGCAGTGCAACATGAAAATAATTATAGTTAATTCTTTTGGTCATATCATTAATTCTGGTCGTACGCACACACATATGATCTACATGGCTGTATTTTTGTGAATGCACCATCAACCCAGTCTGTACAGATTTTTGTATGCTCAACTTTGAGTTCTGGTATAATTGAAAATTTTCTTTCATGAAAGTAACGGAAGCAAAATATTAAATATGAAAAATGTCCTGCTTCATAAATTCACTTTAAATGGGTCTTGCAGAAAATGAACATGTAAGATTTTGATCTCATACATCTGTAAAAAGTAATAAATTCGTAAGCATTTAGATAGTTTACAAGTCTATTGATTGTGAACTGATTATAAAAATTACACTTTTACATAAGGTAAAAAAAAACCCCTAAATTAGCATATCATTCTTATTTTTTTTTTACTACCTACGAAAGCACAAAGTCTGTTTGCTCTACTTCATTAAATCTGATTATTTTTTATATAAAATATTCACATATTAAATGCTATTAAAACAAACAGATATCTGTTGTATTTGGGTTTGTATCTATCAGCTAAGCTCCTTACAATTTCACAATTCAAAAGAAAATTTTTAAATATGAATAATAAATTTGCCAATATCAGGGAACAACTTGTTCCAAATTTATTCTGAGTTATTAATTAAAATTTAAACATGTCTGAATTCATAACTTATCAAATGTCAGAACTGGGAATCCTTGGCTTTTTTCATGATTGTCATGTCAATTTTACTCTCCTCACAAAACTTAGAGATGCTGTTGCTAGCTTATTGTTGTAACATAGTCTTGTGAAACTGGCACCAGAGAGAGAACGAAAAAGAAGCTATTTCCATTGTATTATGGTACCAGTTGTTGTTGACATGCTGGGTGATGTATATCTATTTATATGCATGTTTGAGGCTGCTCTCCCTTTGGTCAGCCATTTTTTAAAAAACATTTCTCAATAGAAATGATAAAAAAAATTTAAACCTTCATTTTAAGAAAGTTTTAAAAAGTAAGATTATTTTGGTGTTTCTTTTTAGAAATCATTTGACGTTTTTTATATACAATTGAAGTGTAGAAAATGATTCAAATAATGGAGGAAACTAAATTTGGCAATTCTTTTATGAAAGTGTATATCTGTATCTTTAAACTGCTTTCAGATATTTTAAGTAAAAGTTTAACACTTTATTTAGCATTTTGATGGTGAAAAGAAATCTATAGATAAATTACATCATTCTGAGTGACATTTTAAGTACATTCTTGATTTTAACCAGTGATTTTCAAAATATCTATTCAGCAACAAACTAATAATTTTTTTTGCTTTTATTTAAAAAAAACAAAAATTGTAAATATGCAATTCTTATTAAGTATCTAACTGGGCTCTGTCCATTAATAATGCCCCAGATTTTCAAGAATTTTATCAATCCAGTCTGATAGTTAAAACAAATTGGGGAGATTATGATCATAACAAAGAAAATTCATTTGTTGCAAATTTTTCATGCTGAATCATATTTTCAGCTTGGCTCATCAAACCTGCAAAATGTAATACAGACTTAATATTTGCAAATCCAGGAAAACCTAAGTTTGCAATACTAGTGTTTAGATTGTTATTACTGTTACAAACAATTTTAAGTAAGCAGCAATTTACCAGGATGATATATGAGAATCAGTGATTTCATTTCTTTTATTTAAAAAAAAAGCAAATCATTGAAAGCTACTAGCATTTAATGAGTTGTTCTATGCCAAGATTATATTACACAGTCCTCCATTGATATTGGATAAGGATTCAATGTTGCTTAACTTTTCATTTTACATTCTTCAGTCTTATCAAAATGTAGGAAAACAAATTACAAACATTTACTGATCTAAATGTTATGACAAAGATAACAATAATAGTGTCAATTGGAAATGCTGACAGAAAAGCTAAAATGATCCAGATTGTAAATTTGATAAATGGTACATGTTTTTGAGATTTGATTCATTAAATTCTACTTTTGTTATTAATGTTTTTACAAGTTACAGTTCAGTTGAAATGTTATAAGAGGAAATAGATTAGAAGGATTTTAGATATTTATCCCTATTTACACTTTTAATTTGATCTTCCTTAAATTACTACATTCAGAATTTCAGCACAAAGTTTTCTCTTAAAGGCAATTCTGGACACAGTAAAATTTTGTGAATATTGTTAAGTTTCTCACCTGAAAGCTTTTACTGTCATGTTAATCTAATTCCCTTCCCTACTTGTTAGTGAAAGTCATACAAAATCTTCTGATTATTACTTCATAACAATGGTGAATGTTTCTGACAAATATCCAGAAGTAAATCAGTGCTTGCATTATTAGAATCTTTAATAATCAAATTTTTATTTATACTTGTTTAGGCTTTTGTACAGTAATTTTGGAGGGCCTGAAGTCACACTTGACTTAATAAAAATTTCCTACTTTTTTGAGAAGATAAACTTTGTCCTAAATCTTGCATATTCTACCTCAAACTTGTTCATACCATTCATTCTTGATACATTACAAATATTGAGATGTAAATTCATCAACTTTTTACTCAATGGCTATTGTTTCCATTCAGGAATTTCTTGGCCTTAGAAATCTGACTTTTGAGAATGGCCAAAGTTTTAGGAAATATGGTAAACATTTATAATGTATGCAAAATAACAACTTTTTAAATATGAAAATTGCAGCAAATTAAAAAAAAATAAATATTTGAATAATTTTGTAGTATATACATTTGCAGAATACTATTTTACAAAAAAAAATTGAGTTTTCATATTATTATTGATACATATCTCATGAACAATGAGATGTAAGAGGAGAGATTACTTTTTACATAACCCATCAAATTAAAACAAATTGACTATTTACATTACAATGGCACAGGGGATAAAGGAGTTGGTTAGATCCAGTGACAGGACCCAAGGAGTGTGAGTTCAATACTCGGTTAAGGCAGCAAAGAACTTTCAGAGGGAAATTAACAGGAGATAAATGACATCCATTGCACATGGAACTAGAACAGTCTACCCCAGTGAGCGAAATCAACCACCTGATGAAGGCCAGAGCGTACAACGGCCAAAACATTGCCATAATTATGGCGACAATAGTCCGAATAAGGTACATAATACCTCATCTCAGAAATATAGACAGATACTGAAATTGACTATTCATTAACTGATTTAATTTAGCTTTTACTTGATAATCAAAAGATACTAACTTGTCTCTTTCATTTTTATTTATAACCTGAGTGGCCAACATCTACAGAAAAACTTCATCAATCTCCTTCTGAAACAGTTTTTACTAATAAAAAGTCAACATAATTTTATGTTAGGAAGCCTTTTTATTTTCACAGATCTTTGCTTCGTAATTGAAATCTTATAAAATGATAGTATAAAAAGAAATTACATTATTTATTGCTATAGAGATAATCTGTGACTATAGTTATTAATCAATTTCAAAAATTCTACTTCTACAAAAAGAATCTGAAACCTGGTGAGAAAGTTTATCTTCATAGCAGAGCTTTATCCTCTCATTTATAAACAAGAATTTTTCAAATATTTTTAGTTCTTGACTTAAAAGTTTCCCCAATTTTATTTGCAAACAATAGAATATTGTGTGATGATAAATGCTGAAATACAGAAGAATAGTATTTCTGCTGACAGTGAACATATGTTAACAAGTAACTGATTTTTTTTTGTTTTTTATTTCTCTGCTTGGAAACCTATTTTAGTAAAGAATTGAAAAGTTGCTTCACAAAATTAAAAACCATAAATATTAAACCTTATTAATAATAATTACTATATAAACACCTTTTTGTAAAGCGAGGTTGTCACAGCTCATCTAGTTATAAGTGAACTTTAATTAAAGCTTAGGATTCCTAAGCCCGTAACCACTGAAATGAGTTATATACATCCAGTTGTTCCTTATACTCAATGCTACTAATATCTCTGTTTTTGGAAAACAAAAACTTTTATAATTATTATATCGATGTGTACAATTTTTGTACCATGCATTTTAAAACTTAAACACCGACTTGAATTAAGTTATTTTTACCAAAGAAACCAGAGCTTATCAACTGACTTTAAAAATTGTTTTCTTTAACTTGGCAACAAGTGAATTCTTAAGCAATTCCTTATTTAAATAAAGGATATAAACATCAAAGAGTGATTATGCCTAAAAGCCATTTGGATGACTGGAAGTGCTTAATATAAATTCATTCACCTTAAGATGAAAATCAAAGTGAGCCTTGCTCAGTACTGAGAGGATATATCTTGATAGCTATTGGTGACCCAGATCTTTTAATGCACCTGTCCAAATCATCCTTCTGAATATTGGCTACTAGATGCTGATTCCTACCTTTGACCTCAGCATCATAAATTCAAATTAGAAATAATACATTGGGAATGTAGGACATCCTTTCAGATTTATCTCCCCATTGCTTGGACAGAATTAGAATGCCTGTTTCTCCCAAGATTCCATTCTTGGACCTACTTTATTATTAATTTTCATCAATGACACAATAATTGACTCCTGTCTCAATAGGAAGTGTAATCAGTTTCATGTTAACTTTAATGCCTCCAAAATGAAACTTCTCTCTGTTAATCATCTGAGAGACTCCTTTTGGCCTCCCATCAGGAGAGTGACTTCTGAAGTGAAAAGATTATATTGAATCCATTGCTAGGTCTGCTGATAAGAAATTTGCTTCACTGTGTCATGCTAGATGAATCTCTCTTACATATTTATAAGTCTACCATTCAGCCCTTCTTTGAATATTACTGCCAGATATCATCCGGTGCTCCTTCTGTATATTTAGAAATTCTTGATAAACTACAAAGAAGTATCAGCAATATTATTGGTCCTAACCTGACATATTTGTATCAGTCACTTTCCTACCACCGTCATGTAGCTTCTCTGTGCCTTTACTACAAATATTTTCATGCTAATTGTTTTCGATGACCTCTTCGCTACGCTATCTAAACTTTAAGTGCAGTACTAGATTGGTGGCAAGGTCTCATCAATTTACACTTGAATTGGCTAGATGGAACTGCAAGTTCTATGCTAACAGTTTCCTTTCTCACACATCTTGCTTGTGGAACTCTCCTCTGGTTCCATGCTTTCCAGCCAACTTTGATCTTCAAAGATTGAAATGCAACCTCTACCATTATCTACTGTCTTCTTGATTACTCTACTCTACTCTTGTTGCTCCTTAATAATGTTTCTCTTTTTACTTATTATTTCACTCAATAACCCATAGTGTCTTTACTGCCTTGCATGGTGTGAAATGATAAAAAAAAAAAAAAAAACTGACACTAACACCACCAATCCATACAGACAGACAAGACACTTCTGGGGGCCAATTAAATAAGGTTTTAGAATTTGATCTCTCAACTCTGCTTTCTATGTTAAAGAAAACAAATGACATTATTTCACATTAAACTTTATTTGTATCTGGCTTTAACTATTCTTGCAGAAATATTTTATTGGAAATAAATCAATCTAGTGTTTGTGTTGATAAATTTAAGAATAGATAATTGTTTTTATATTTACTTCATTAAATCAATATTTGAGACAAAGATTATTAAATATATGCAATTCAAATTTAAACTTAATCTTTCTTTTGTTAATTTGACTTTCAGAGAAAAATTGTAAAGTACAAAAAAAATATTAATTTTGTTCAGAAGACAAAATGTTTTTTAATGAAAAACACTGATAAGCTTAATAAAATTTAGATTTGATTAAAATCTTACCTTTTACCTTCATTTTACAAATAGGAGTGCTTTAGTATCAGTAGATATATAACTATTGAAAAGTTCTCAAGTTGACCAAGAAGCCTATCTTCCCACCAACCAAAATATGTGGGAAATCTTTTCATCACCTTCTCATATATATAAATGATATAGTTTTGGATTAAAGTGGTCATTGAAATCAACACCCACTTTGGGAACAAAGAAAATATGCACACAAATCATCCTTTAAAATAGTAACTACATGAACAGCACAATACTTTCTAAACATATCTGAGACAAAGAAAATCACACTAAAAATGTGGAAAATAAGAAAAACAGCATTAGTCTACAACAATAAATCTAAAAACCAAACTCTAGGGGAGAAAATAGCTATAATTACCTTCCCAGATGAACACAAACTACTGACTCTTCTCAAAATGAAGACACAAAAACAAATTTTTACTGTTACTTGAAAACAAAAAAAAATTAAAATAAGCAAATATAATAATAACAACTAACAAGAAATACAAAAGTTAACAAACAAGACTAAATAGCCCCCACCAAAAAAAAAATGCAAACAGATCCATTAGAACAATACAACAGACTTCTCACTAAGCATCACTGACCTGTATATATAAATAGCTGAGCAAAAACATAATGCATATGGCCTGATGATTGTGTATCAGCATGAAACAGACTATCACTTCTGGGTTTTGACTTCAATGTCCAATTATATAGTGTCTGTTTTTCGTAAAAATCAGCCAAATCTTCCATGTTGAATTTTAATGATTTCTAATTTTCTCTTAACCAAATCAGAAGGTTTGCTATTTAAAAATGCTTGTTTTCAAATCTAGTCATTATACAAGATGATTTCGGTAAAGCTTTTTATAAAACTTGAACAGATATAATTTTATCTGTAAGCCATAAACTTACATGTTTTTTAAAATTACTTTTATAACTGCAAGAAGTAAAAAATAATTAAAGAACAAAGAACTCTTAATTTTTGTTTATTGGTTGTGTTGTCAACAATTGTGTGTGTGTATA
Organism: Acanthosepion esculentum; assembly: GCA_964036315.1. Lineage (NCBI taxonomy): Eukaryota > Metazoa > Mollusca > Cephalopoda > Sepiida > Sepiidae > Acanthosepion > Acanthosepion esculentum. The sequence goes on from OZ038502.1 coordinate 11,306,848, forward strand.
CGCTAAAACTATGTTTACATGTATGTATGCCTAGGAAATATATTTAGCTTGTGTAGATCTCATTTCTTTTGCACAAACTCGGATTGGTGTTGCTCCTTTTTAATTTTGTTTTCAAAGATTTTTAGCTCTGAAATTTTCATGTACAATTTTGGAAAGCATAAATAGTAAAAACTAAAGATGAAATTTGTCAGGACAAAGTAGATTAGAAGCGAGAATGTTTTTTAAGTTTCTAGCAAAATTTCTATTTCTTTTAAAATGTTAATGTCATCTGAGTTCAGAATAGAAATAGAAATTAGACTTGAATCAAAATATGTGCAGCCCAAACAATTCTTCTTTTTGCTCATCCAAATATGAATTAACAGCTTAGTTAATCAGGCTTCAGTAATTCATTGTATTTAATGTCATGCGAAACATTTGCTTGATTTTATATAGAAGTATTATTTGAAGACTACAACAAAACACTAATATAGTTATTGGAAAAAAAAAGATTTGTTCAAAAAACTTTTGTTCCATCCTAATTTCGTATGAATTCTCATTCCAGCTTCACAACCAACAACTGCAATATATGATTTTGATAAAAAACATTTTTCCTTAAAACCTTTGCATAGATTCATCAGAAATAAGCAAATCACGCAGTTTGTCTTTAAAAACATTTCCAATGGAATAAGTTGTTCTTTTTTTACTCAGAAATATTGACTTTTTCTTTTTTACTATTGGAAGATGATAGTTTAAACCTCTCCTAGATCATCCAGTGCCTTGAATTGTGTTTGAAATTTCTTATATTCATTCATAGCTGTCATTAATCAAGAGAATTAAATAAGAAACACAGATTTCATTCAAACCAACCGCATTCCCATCTACTTTTTTCAATATATCTACAATTCTTTTATAAAAATTGATTTATTAGTATTTATATCATAATATAATCATTAAATTTGTCATCTTCATGTATATAGATCCTCACTCAATATCAGCAATAAACATTGTTTTTATCATCAATTCCAAATTAATTATCTTTATAAATATACTCCACTTCCTTAAGTCAGGTTTGTTTTATATAAAATCCTATTTCTTTTCCTGCAAAGATTGTAACCATTTTTATACTGACCTAATGTCTAATGTTAACTAGTGATGTTAATTATTCAATTCCATTTACTTAAGGACTATATAATTTTGACAATTTGTTAAAGAAACAAAAATTATAATTTCTTTAATATTTTCTAATGCTTGAGTACAAGACAAAACCTTACATTCTACCACAAGTGTTAGTTATCATGAATATATATAGTGGAATAAATCTGTCGTTATATAACTTAAAATCTGACTCGATGATACTTATTACAAATATTCACTTAGAAATGTTTTTTTAAAATCCACATTATTCATATTTAAAATGATATGAGAACCAAGTATAACACAATTTATTTTAATCTACTGTTCTCAGAGGTATTTTTACGGTACAAATTAATCGTTTTTAAATGTGGCATGTTGTGTGATTTAATTAAACAATTTTCTCACTTACTTCTTTAAGACTGCTTTTTGTTTCCAGGTCATAAACCAAAACTTTTCTTAAAAACAATCCTAAAGCTAAAATGAATTTACTGATAGGCAGATTTGAATTCAAAGAAAAGCAGAAAATTAATAGGCATGTTATATCTGGTAATGTAGTGAAAAGGTTAATTTCCATCATTTGGTGCTGAATGTTTTATTTTTGTCTTTTTTCCCTTTTTTAACAAATGATTTCTTAATGATTCTTGATAACATGAAACTTTTACCCTCGTTGATGCTTGTGCTTGTCTCTCACTCAACATTTTCACTTCAGATGAATTTAAAGCAACCAATGGTAACTGCTAGAACTTTCACTACTCAACGGTTTCCATCATTTTGCCTACCTCTACATATCAGATGTCTCAAGATGAATGCATGTTATTTTTAGAGTGTATAAATAAAACAAGGAGAGATCTTGTACAACTTCTTGTATTTTGTGTCTAGATCTACAAGATTTTCTATTAATTGTGTTGTTGTTGTTATAATACTAGCAGCCATACCCAACTGGTCGATCAGAAAAAGCATTCAATTAAAATGAAGCCAAAACAAAATCATGTTTAGATGTAACAGAGTCTATCTTGTTGAATTACTTTAAAGTAATTTCATTAAAAAACATTTTGAATTAATGCACTTACTGATATAACAGAAGTAGTCAATCAAAGTTAGCCGAGGACATAAAGGGGCAACATGAAGTCTCACTTCAGACCACAATTATTTTGGAGTTTTTGTCAAGTCTGATGAAAATTGCTTGAAAGATCAATGCAAAATAAAAAAGAAACCAGTAAAAAAAAAAATCACTATTTTTCACTATTTACATGGGTCTTTTCACTTACGGCTGAACTCAATTATCAAGTTAAATGACTGTTAAACAATTAACTTATTGTTGCTTGCAGTGAAGTTTGTTTAAAAATTAAGCAAATTTTCAGTTTAAAATCGATTTTTTGTTTTTCACTAAACACAGTGGTGTAGAAATAAAACTGAGGCATCATCGAGCTTAGGAGGGTAAAAACAATTTCAGACATTATATAAATGTTTTTAACTTTCACAAAAACAACAGTTTCAAACATAGGACAATAAAACTATACTAAAATCAACACATTCTCTTCTTCAGCATGTCTTTTCTGTAGAAGAAAATAAGCGTTAAAAAAACAATTTCAGGTTTCATTTAAGAAATCTTTTCAGAATCAGAATTCAGTGTACAAACAGAAAATCCATCAAAATACAAGTTTGTCTTTTTATTCATTAAATTTTTTTTAAAAATGTCTTCTTTAAATTACTATATAAAAGTTAACAAAGCAATTTAAACCAGTGACTGCAATTTGTTTGTCAAAAAGAATCTTTTGCCTTCATAAATATTTTAAATTACTTAAAAATTGACCGTTAATGAATTATTTATTAAATTATGTGAAAATAGAAATCATAATTAAATTTAAATGCTGATGATGATGATGTTCAATCCAAGGGAAATAAAAGTCATTGTGCTTTTCGATAGAAATTTTCTTCATTTCATTCACTATGAATTTTTGAAATCATTATTAATCTTCTTGTTCCTTAGTTATGCGCTGATATAACTCATGAATAACAATTTGGATTGTAAATAAACGTGGAAGAAAAAGATATATCAGCAGCCCTGTTTGGTTTCAGTAAGAGAAGGAGGCAATAATAATAATGCTCACCCCCTCTTCATGTGTTTATTAACATCTGTTATGGTATCAATCAGGTTCATTTTTTTTGTGCCATGTGAGTACGAGTGAATGAAAAGAAAATAAACAAAATCTACTGCAGCAATCTATCGTGACATTAAATCCGCTGCATGCAAGACGCTTTATTGATCTCTATTTATCAATACATCAAAGATATTTCGAGATATGAAAATGATAATGTTCATTATTATATTGACGACATATGAACAACCCCAGGGCTAGACAATCCTTATGCTCCTAGAATTGGCATTATTAAATTTCTCTTCTGTATCTGATGGATTTTTGTTTATAACGCGACCACTTCTAGTTAGAATTCTGCCAGCTTCTAATTGTGGCATGATTGAATTGGTCTGCTCAACAATTTCTAACTACTGGTTCTTCATAGTTGAATTAATTAATGTACTACTGATCTTTGGATATCATTTTTTTTTCTTGATGAGCGTAGAAATAGTTGCAAGGGAATTAACTCTGGATTTATCAAGATGTCTCTACATTTGCTTCAGTGAAATGGAAAAACGGGTCAATTTTTTCACTTTCATTTCTACCCTCTTACTTCTTTGAATGATGACCTCTTCATGATTGTTACTGCAATGACATAATAGGAGAAATTTTACAAGTATACTGTAGTCATAGAACTCACGATAAGCTTATTTATTCATTAAAGATAATACATTACAAAATTCAAATGGAAAAATCATGAAACTTTCATAGGTACTACTAGTTAATTATCATTCTATTGTTAATTAAAAGAATGATTAATTTAATTTTGGTTAATGCCGAATTTAGTATAAAATAGCTTCGAGGTCAAGTGAAAATATGTAGCAATGAATTTCACTTGAAGCTTTTAAAGCAAGATTAAATGTCCATTTTCGGTTTTCACAGTAAAAACAAAAAAAATGTTTCTAAAGTATTTAGGGGCCCTGTTTAGTTTTTTCATCATATGCTTAAATTTAAGGGAATCTAGTGAGATCCTTTCATCATAAATCACTTCTATATCATGTTTACAGATAATCAACTTGTAAACACAAGGAGAGTTACTGGAAAATTTGTATTTTTGAGTCGAGTATACAGTCTTTAATTTTGTGTCAATAGCTGAGGTTTAGAATTACAAATAAAAAGCTACCTAAATGTAGGGAGACTGTTTTAGTTAAATTTATGAAAAATGATACAAATTTGATGGAATTGTATTGGAAGTTCACAATGCTGGCAGATTTATCATCACCACAAATAGTTGAGCAGAAAATCTTTAATACTTTAAACTATTTAAAAATTTCTCACAGGTTTTCTCGTTTTTTTTTCCTCAACTATTCCACTTGTCATGTTTCAAAGGGTCATTTAATTTAGATATACTCTGTGATTTGCAGAGATAAAAATCAGATTTTATTCAGTGAGTTTTCTATTGTAACATTTTTTGCATATAAATGTCCGTTAATTTACTTCAAAAGGAATAGAAAATATTATTCCAAATTATCACATATACAAAAAGAGGAAAATATATTTTGATTTTAAAAGTATATATATATATATATATATATATATATACTCTTTTACACAAACACTTATTGGAATCAAGCACCCTACACAAAATATTCAACAAAAACACAGTAAAAATCAGTTACAGTTGCACTGAGAACATGGCACAAATAAGAAAAAAAGCACAACAGGAAAACTACCAACAAACCACATGAACAAATATCGTTTAAATGGTAATTGTTTACAAAACAACGTAATATACAAAGCCACGATAAAATCAAGAGATAATGAAGAAAAAGTATACATAGGAGTAACTGAAGGACCCTTGAAACAAAGAAAGTATGCGCACAAAACATCTTTCACAAATAGTAAATATGCAAACAGCACAATGCTTTCTAAGTGTATATGGAAAATTTAAAATAATACGTACACCACACCAAAAACATCTGGGAAAATAAGGAAAAGATCATCAGCCTACAACAACCAATCAAAAACTTTGCTTGAAGGAAAAAATAGCTATCATTACCTTCCCAAAATCAAAATAAATTATTAAATAAAAGATCTGAGATCATCTCAAAATGTAGACATTAAAACAGATTTTTACTATGTTACTTAAAAATCGAAAACTGAAAATAAATAAATTAACCCAAAGAAATCACCTGTTAGAAAAGACAAAATACAATAAATAAATAAAAAGAAAATCAATGAACACAAATAAATAATAAACAAATTAACAAACCATTATGACCAAAATATTAGTTAGACTATAAAAATATACAGTATAATAAACAACAAGTAAAATAAATTAATCTAAATTCATCCAAATAAATAAACTAACAATCCGATCCCTATAAATGAACCGTTAGAAAAAACAAATAAAGATAATCAATCCAAATAAATACATGAAGTAATAAACAAATTAAAAATGGCTCCCGCCAAACTAATAGTTAGAATAAACTACAACAATCAATCCCAAAATTGAATAAATAGCTTTATTTATCTTCCCAAACCAAAACAAAACTATTAAATAAGCGATGTAAACAACTTTTTATTACATTAATAAAAACACCGATTAAAATAAAGATAAAAAAATAAATATATAAAATAAGAAAAAAAAAAAAAAATATACTAATAAATAAACAACTTCCGGTAAAATAACCGCCAAAATAGACTACCCACAATGCACCACTGACACGTATATATAAATAGCCAAGAAAAATAACAGCACTCATGCGTCTGGCATGAAACAAATTGTCACCTCTAAGTGTTGACTTCTATATATAGATGTGTGTGTAAATCATTTGTAATTTGGTGTTCTCTTCCTACTTGCAAACCACCGATCTACCACTGGGTGGCATGCCACTACTGTTCACCGCTGGTGACCTGCTGTCAAATTTCCAGTGTGTTCCTCTTGGTAATAAATGGCATTCAGTTTCTTGTGTATGGTTTGATTTTACCTTAACTTGATTCCTCCTTTTGCTGATATTGTCTTTCTGCTCACTGAGCCAATTAAAAATAACCCTAAATCTACTAATATTACTTTTACTAATTATGGACTTGATTCTTCAAAGTTATAAAGCAAAAACTTTGCTGAAATATCAACAAATACTTATCCCCAACTCAGGTTACACCATTAATATCAAACATTTCAGTTCATGCTGTTGGCACTGAACTACAAGAAATAATTGATGGCATCACACTGCTTATTAGTTTCTTTTCTAACAAACTTACAGAACGATGAAATCTTCACACATTTTACTGTGAACTCCTATCTGTTTACTTGACAATTTTACACTTTTAAGGACAGAATGCCACATTATTTACAGATCACAAACCTTTAATAGTAGCATATAAGAAAGAAACAACTTTAAAATCATAAATACAAAAACATTACTTATCTTTAATCTCAGAATATATATCAGAGATGAATGATAAAAATATATCGCTGACTATTTAAGCCAGCAAATTTTTATGAGCATTATCATTGCCAAGGAAAGAACAAACACAGATTGAAATGTCAACAGCGTGTCTTGATCAAATGTGAAGAATATCTACATAATTGTGTGAAAAGTGACAAAAATTGTTAATATGCAGTTCATTAGTTGCTGTTGGCAAAGAAAGTGATTAGGGTGTTGTCAGAAATTCCCCTGTAAACACTAGTGGTTTGCCGAACACAAGATCTGCGGGTGATCATTGCATATCCTTCTTTAATTGAGAAAGTGATAGCATGACAAATGGTAAGTTATCCATCCAGGATTGGTTGTTGCTTGTCGGCTACAAATTCGAGGTCAAGTTGTTCCTTAGTGGCGTTGAATAAGAATGCTCTCGATAGGGTGTCTGCGATGGTGCTAATGTAGCGTATGTCAGTTGTAAACTGAGAAATAAAATCTAGCTGTCTGGAGTCACGGGCGTTATACTTGTCTGATTTAGTATGAAGGGCATAAGCTAAAGGTTTATGGTTGGTAAATACCGTGACCTTCTAAAATGTGTCAAAAATATTTGATTGAAATGTAAATTGCTAATAACTCTCGTGAGAAAGTGCTCTATGTTTTTTTCAGTTGTGGTAAGTTTAACTGAGAAAAAGAAAATAAGTCTGGTCTCTTTTTCCATGTGCTGATCTAAAACAGCTCCTATGGCTTCTGATGAGACATCAAAGATGGGTGAAATATGTACTGTTTCGTCGTCACGTAAATAATTGAGTTTAGTAAAATTTGCTAGTGCATTTCTTGAATTGGTAAAAGCAGCAAGAGATTCATCCGACAGAGTTATCTTCGCGTTTTGTGTTCTCTGGCCACAAAGTAAGTTGGTAAGAGGTGCCAGGATGTGGGAACAGTTAGGAATGAACTGGCGATAGTAATTTATCAAGCTGAGATAACGTCGAAGTTGTCGGAGCGTAGTTGGTTGAGGAAACTCTCGTATAGCTATAACCTTCTCTGCGACAGGTGTGATGCCAGAACCGTCAATTTTATGTCCAAGGAAATTTAGTTTAGTCTGGTTTGATTTTTAAGCCGGAATGTTCCAAACGCCGACAAACTTGCATGACGTGAAGCACGTGTTCATCCATGTTGGCGCTTGCTAGTAGGAGATCATCAATGTAAGAAAACGAGTGCGACAAACCACAAAGTGCTTCGTCGATCAGACGTTGAAATGACTGTACCGCGTTTCGAAGCCCAAAAGCTATTTGAAGGAATTCATAAAGACCAAAAGGAGTTGTGATCGCAGTCTTATGGATGTCTTCTGCGGACACTGGGATCTGGTAGAAAGCTTTTCGTCTATAGTCTGCGCAGGGTCTCCACACCCTCTCTTGTTCCTTGGGAACTATGTGGAGTGGAGATGCAAAAGGGCTTCATGAAGGGTGAATTATGTCCAGATCCAACATATGCTGAAATTCTCTGGCCTGAGTCTCTGTGGCTTCGAAAAAACTGGCGAGCCACTTGTCTGGATTTTGTGTACGGTGCTGTGTTTCACCGTTTCTGTGTACGTAAAAGGTTGAATGAGTGAGGGAAACTTATCCAGTACGTGCTAGAATGGGTTATTCTCTGGCAAAGCAATGCATAATTTACTTGGCGTGAGAGTACAGGTAAGTTTCATTGTTTGGTCGATGAGTGTGTGGTTTGGCATATCCACTGTAATGTGCTAGGAAATCTGCGCCAAGTGTGGGGAATTTTACCTCCGCCACGGTGAAAAACCATTGGAATGTTCTTTTTAATGCTATGTTTAAGGTCATTGGAATCTGGCCGAAGGTTTGGATTTGAGAACCATTTGCTTCACGTAAAGTGTATGAAGATTTCTCCATAGAAAAACCTGGTCTGGGCGGAATCACACTGACTTTAGCGCCTGTGTCGACCAAAAATAATTCATCTGAATTACTGTCTGGAACATAAAAGAAACAGTTGATTCTGTCTTCCCAGACAGCAGACACCGTCTTCATGTGCTGTTGGGGCTGGCATTTCCTGCCTGTTAGTTAGGTGTAGATGCCAAGCTGCCTGCCAGAAATTGCGGTGATACCGACAGGTAGTAGTCGCCCTCCCTTGCGAGTTAGATCAGGAATGTCGGTGTGACTTGTATAAGTTGTGAGCTGGGGGCAAACGTTATCTGCTCAGACGATCCAGCTGAATCGACAACTTGTTGATTTGTTGTTCCAGCTTACTAATCAAGGCATCGACGGGGGTGCCGTGTGGTTCGTGGGCGTGCATACTATTGAGGGCTTTAGCCTCATTGATTTTGTTGGCTATTTCAGCCATTTTCATCTAGTCTAAATCCTCAGGAAGGGTTGCTAGGATTTGGGTGGTGTGGGTGAGCAGATTGTCAGTGAATCCGACATTATATTCTTTCCTAGCAGATTCTTCATCTTGCTTAATAGTTGCGTAGGCTTGCTGTCGCCCAATGGAAGAGTTTTGAACAGGTCATTTATGCGGCGCTCCTCAGATTCGCCTCTTCTATATATAATGGCTTCCCTTAACGTGTCAAACGGCTTGTCCTGTCAGGACGTTGTCTAGCAAGTCTGATACTGCAGAAACAACCTTTGGCGGCAGCTTTTCAACAACGTAGGCAAAGCTTGCCCTTTGGGAGTGGATTCTTTTGGCCTGGAAGATGGCGTTTAACTGTGAGAAGCAAACATGCACGTTGATTGTGCTAAAGACTAGCAGGTTGAGCAATACTGTCGCTTCACTGCCATATTGGTCGGCCATCGTGGGTAGTTTTTGAAACGCACGTGGTAGAGAAAGAAATTCTTCACGCCAAGTTGAAGTGTTGGATGTTGAATTCTTAGGTGTTGTTGCCACAAATTGGGTTTTTTTCTTTTTTTTGGTGGTGGTGGGGGCGAATCACGTCGGGGTCACCAATTGTAATGGACCAGTGGGTAGATGGACCACTACTATTTATATTATTATACTTTCAACGTACAGAATTCAAGTAAACAACAAAACTCCAAATGTGAATCAACAAGTATATATTGAAATAACATCCAAGGACAAACATGCAATAAAATTGTATTCAATGTATATAGATTAAGGGAGAGAGGTTCTTCCCCTTTAACTGTATTTTGATTTGTAATTGATTGTCCGAAAAAAGTCCTCTTGAGAGAAAATGTTCAGGAATCAATATTAGAACGAGGAACTATTTGTTAGAATAGATAACACAAGGATACAATTGATCAAAAAGTGTGTTGTGTTAGAGAAATTAACAGAGTCCTGGTTGATTGAGCTTGGCTAAGTCACAGAGAGAAATGTAGGTTTATATTACAAAATTCTGTGTCTGCGTTTGCAATATTGTAAGATCGTAGATTTGTGTAGACATGCGAATTTTACTGGATCTTACTGATGCCTTGTGAAAACGTCGCCTCTTTTAAGGAAAAAGTATAGGCTCCCAGGGAAAGTGCAGGAAAAGTTTATCTTGCATTAAAAAAAAAAAAAAGTAAATTAAAAATTAACCAATCACTACATTCGTACTAACAAAACGAGCAAGCTAGCTCAAAACCGAAGAATTCAAAGAAAACGACTGCGATGGCTAAATTATCCTATAGAAAGGTAGTATCCATTTATTAGCTAATCGCAGATGAATAAAATGTGGGTGTGGAAAAACATAGCAATCGCTACACATTTAATTTATTTACTGTTTTTTAAAGAAGCTATTTATTTATCAACTATAAAAAAATCTATGCAGGAAACACACAAAGCATATAACTTGTCTAGCATTTTGTTAGATTACTACTTCATCTTTTCTTAGAAAATGACATTGTCTAATGTATAATACGTATCCATTTACATCTTCTCCTGTTTAACATTTGTTATGGCCAGTGATTTCAAATCTATGGGTCATGACCCATTTATGATAAATAATTTCTTAATTTTTGCATCTTCTCTTAATTTAAATTTAATGTAGGTCATATTTGATTGGTTGATCTGAAGAAAGCTCACAAGCATCCCCTTTTTCTTTTTTCATAAAAATAGGCTGAATTTTGCTTTTTAAATGTAAATAAATCATTCACTCGCCAGTAATTTACAACCACCTGATGAGATGTGTTAATATGCATTGAAACACGATTGCAATTGTGTAGCGATTTTGACATGTTTTTCATGTAATATCCTAAAATAAAGTACATATACATACATACATATATATATATATATATGTTGCAGCATACCTAAAGAGGATAATGGTATGTCTCCATTCACATAAATACATTAGTAAATACTGTATGTTGGCCTGCAGTTGAAGATTCATTGTGGAATTCACTTGACTCACTTCTAGCAGTTGACTACTTTTTCTATATGTGCTGCTGGTGAATCTTATATGTGTTGTTCATGTCCTAAGTATTATTGTTCATTACCAACCATCGTGTGATTATTGTATTTAGTAACTGTCCATAGGTTACAAAAAAATATATATGTAAAAGCATGGCGTTCTATACTCTAGGCCAATTCATGGTGCAACTGAGAGCCAGAACTGGAGGCCTATTGAAAAATGTAGGATTTTCAGAAATTTTAGAAGAAATGAAGTCAACCACTTCATGAAATACTTAGAATAACATTTTTATTCACACCTGAGGATAATAGGATGTGTTGAAAGATAAATAAATGAAAATATGTATTTTTGCTATGAACACTGATAATTATTAAACAACACAAAGGGGGTAATTATGATTTCTGGTAAAAGATATATTGAATCAGAAATTTATATTATTTACAGGTGTCACTGAATCCTTTATTCAATCTATTCCTTGTGAGTGAATAAAGACTTTGGTTTAAATTTACATTACAGTTACTGGGTTTGACAAACAGAACCCGAGAAGGCTGGAAGACATCAGCTGAAGTGTGTATATAACAATCAATCATCGCAGAAATATAGACAAATAAAACAAAATCATTCTAGGAAAGTTTCAAAATTTTTAGAGCTGGTTCTTTTTCTGATCTAGGTGTGCCATGTTTTCAAAAGTTTTTCAAAACTATATTTGCAAAAATAGAAGCATGCTTTTCTCCATGTTGAAAAAATGAAACTCAGAAATAAGCATAAAAATGTTACTTAATGATTTATAGCAAACCTTTTCCTTTATTGTATGGAAAAGGATGAAACAAAAAAAATAGCCATTGACAAGTGTGGTCAGAAGGAACTTTTAGTTTTCCATGGTCAATTAATTTGGTATATTTTCTATACTTTTCATAATAAAAATGAGTTTCACATTCACTGGGTTGATTATCATTTCTTGTAATATATCCAGGTATGTACACAAGAGCCATTTTTATTTCATTGGAAAGAGATGGTTCTAAATTTTCCAGATTGTCAAATATTTCTGAACGTTCCTCACAAAGTTTATAATCACAAGATGTACATTGGTGACCTGGATTAACATCAAATTCAGCAATATTTACATTTTGATTTAAAAGTAAAGATGTCTGCTTAATATGCAGCTTTTCAATACATTGTCAACTGATTTAACAAATAGTTGTTTGCCAAGATATAGCAACATTTTTTTATATATACTTCATCATGGAGAATTATGCACCCTTTTTGACTGGTATTAAGAGTATTAAATATAGATAACAAGAAAGATTTTTCATTAAGTTTTGAAACTTTTGACGTCATCCTTCCTAATGTTGCTAATGAGGGTAATTGAAAATCATATCTTAATTCATTATACAATGTCCATGCATAGTACCCAAAAGCATGCACAACTATATCTGAGCTGTATTTTATTCCAACCATTTTGGGAGCCATTGCTAAAAATTGTTGACTCAGGATATTTTTCTTGTGATCAAAAGCCATAGAATTTAAATATCGGATGATTTCTTCCAGTTTTGACCAAGTATCAACTGTATTTATACGAGTTTTGGACAGGCTGCTAATATAACACTTAACTCCATAATGAAATGTTTCAAAGCGCAAATTGTTATAAATTTTCAACATAAAGAGAGGAATACCATCAATAGATTTTGATGATTGTTTTCATCCAAAAATGCTACAACTGGACATATAAAGTCTTTTTTGTTGTTAAGTAGACTCTCTTTCAAATTTGTATAATTAATTTTATCTAATTCTAAAAAAGCATTAAGTTCATCAGCAATTTGATTTCTAACAGTACTGGAAGTTTTTTTTATATTCCTTTGAACAGCTGAGGGTGTTGGTATTTGACTATTTGGCACACCTGGCCATACAGATGGTAGATTTCTTGGACATATTTTTCCATTAACTTTTATGGTATCAAAATTTGAAGGCCAATGTTGTTGACAAATAACAGTATTGTTAGTAACATTTAGATTGGCATTTGGAACTGATTTTATCCATTGCTCTCTCTCGTCTTTGTTTTCTGGAAAACGATAAACTGGTATTTTATTAATCTCACCACACATAGTTTTGTCTTGCTGGCTTCTTTAATTTGTTTTCTAAGCAAACACACAGCACTTCTGGGGCATAGCTAGGAATTAAGTAGTATCTGAAATGGTAGATTAAAAATCTTTAACAAATATTTCTCTTACTACTTCAATTTAGGAGTGAATTTTCAAGCTAAATCAATTATACTCTTAATTACAGCTTTGATCCATGCACCCTGCCCAAATACACACAATTAATTAAAACCAAAACTTTTAGAGAGTTGCCTTCAGCTTGAGAATCTACTTCTTAATTTAAAAAAAACAAAAACGGTGGGGGGTATGGTTTTGTTTGAAGAATACTGTCAGGTTTGCAGTTTTGCACAATATTTAATCGTTTAATTATCAACAATAAAACTGTTTTTAATCAAACAAAAAATAGTAATATTGACATTTAACTGCATGTAATAAATTTATTATTTTTTTTCTTTAATTCTAATAAGTAAGCGATATCAAATTAAGTAATGACATTGAATTTATGAAAAAAAACATTTTTAATTCATTTTATAATAAAAAATAGTTTTCTTTACGTCTTTGAAGAAACTACTAAATTAAATTCTGTTCAAATTTGTTAAACGTTGTTTTGTTTTTTTGCTTCTTAAAATAACACAAATTACTCAAAAAGAATTGCATTTTATCAATAAATAATTCTTTAAACTTTAATCAAAAAATGTTGAACAAACTTTAAGAGGAAAAATGCCAAAAATGAATTAAACTTTAATTTAAAAATGTTAAGGCTTTAAAACTTAAGTAAATCTTTTTGTGCGAGTACATTTAAGCACCAAAGTTTACTTTTTACAATTTAAATATAAATAATGTATGGACTCAAACTAAAAAATAATCAAATATACTTACTTCAAATAAATAAGTTAAATGATATTCCAACCAAAGGTAAAATTAAAAGATTCCTTTGAATTTCTTGAGCCCGCAGCAGTTCGCTCAAATTGAAACTAAAAAAACGATCTAATTGTCAGCCGGCCTCCAGTCTATAAGAGGTTGTGGCGTTATGCAGAGGCCTGTTAATATAGAACGCCATGTGTAAATGTCCTCGGAATATACCTGTAGAAAAGACAAATTGAATAATAAAACAGACAATAGGAAAACAATATGTAATGTTTTTGCTGACAAGCTTTGTAATCCAACTTTATCAAGGCAAGTGATGATAAACAAAAGTGAAATGATAAACAAAATGTTGAAATTCAAGAAATTTTAAAATATGCTCTTGTGAAAGTCTCTTTTTGGATATTAGTAACTTTTCTTTTTCTCTTTCGATAAAGTGTTATATATATATATATATATATATATATATATATATATATATATATATATATATATATTTATGATTTGTGAATTGATGTTTTGTTGCTATTATAAAGTTAACCCCCACCTAAAAAAGATAATAAAATAAATCATATTAATAAAAATGGCAATTATTTTAATGTGTGTGTTTTAACTGACAAATACACAAATCATATCTGCTACAATATCTCAATAGAAGAACAAAGATTCCTTTGAGATATTTTTTCTAAATACAAATGTTTATCACCGACATTTTCTTTATTTGCCAATTTGTTATCCCAATTATAAATAGTCATGCTATCTATTTTTTTTTTAAATACCCACTGAAGTGACTGCTGAGGAAGACCCAGTTAAAGACTCTTGGGTTTATATTTGTCGAATAAATTCAAAGATGATTTAATCTACTCAACCCCCCTAACAACAATCAATCTATTTATTATATTTATGTACCCTACTCTTCGATCACAACATTTTGCATCTTTCTTTTTAATCGTCTCTATTTTTCTGAATTGCTGGCATGAAATTAACATTAAATTCATGTTTTATTCTTAATATCAAGTGAGTGTGTTTATACAAAATAAGCAATTCTACAAAAGTATGAATAAACATTTGTTTTAAGTAGGGAAATGTACTGTCAGGATGGTGTGAAAATTAGCTTGGTATTTTTAGAGTACTTAATATTATAAGTAAACAAATTTTGACATTTATTCAACAAAAAGAGACTTTTCTTTTAAAAAAACATACATGACTCAATTATATTAAAGTTATGTGTGAACATTTCTATAACTGAAAATTTATGTTGGACATTTACATAACTGCAAGAATCTATCCTCAAGATAGACAATGGACATCAGAGTGGAACAGCAAGACTCGGTGATGTGATCCCATTTCTTTACATATTATGAAAACTATTTGAGTTTAAAGCCCTGGACATTTAGAACTTGGAGATCTGATTGCAAGTGGTGAGAGGCAAGGTTTTCTCAATGTAAAAATACTGAATTATTATGACATAATGGTTTTCTGCTTTAATGTGAGTAACAAAACCTTGACAACATCCCATCATTGATGGAGCTCCATCAGCACACACTGGCAAACAATTCAACCAATTCCGATCATGTTTCTTTAAGAAATCATTTATCATATTAAAGATCACTTATCCACTTCTAGTAGTTGTCAAAGTATAACAGAAGAGAAATTCTTATAGAATGTCATATTCTCTCCTGTACCAAACATAAACTATCAGTTGAACATTACCAGCATCATCCATAAACTCATCTGTCTGCAGAGAAAATTTTCCTGCTTTTTTCATTGCCACAATTAATTGAGCTAAAATATCTTCTGAAATTAGACCAATTCTATGTTTAATGCTATTATCAGAAAGTGGTAAAGATTCAACCTTCTTGACAATTTCTGCTCCGTTAAGAGTTTTTACAGTTGCCAATGCTGCTGGCTTTACCAATTCCTCTCCAAATGTTCTGGGGCTTTCTGCATCTTGCAATTATTCATGCCACTTCAAAGGATGCCAAAGAAGCTTTCTCCTTAGAAAAAGCTGAACTCAAAGAAGAATCAATCCACCTCCATTTTGTTTAGTACTTCCTTATCTTTCCAGTAACTCAAATGTTTTTCAACAGGATTTTGATGAACTGAGTACAAATGATGCCTTAATTTATTTTCTTGCGATTCATTCACCGAATGCACTGGGGTCAAACGTTTCCAGATCATTCTTTCAACTCAGTAAGACTATATTTGAAAACCATCTCTGTAAGGTAATGAAATATTGTAAATTACACATTCTTACAAGATCATCTGCAACCCTCAGAAAAACCCTTGCAAAACCTATAAAGAGTCATGACCATAGATTTGGGAATCCCAGGTCTAGTTAATATGTTGTTAAAAGATATTGTTAATGATATTTATATATTGTTTACTGTCTGGAAACATAAATATAAATTAAAAATAGTTTATATCATTTTACAAAATCTCAAAGAATGTCTGCACTTGTTGAATGTTAAATAAATATATCAAACTATGTTAAATTTTATTGAAAGGAGTGACTTCCTTTTTTATTAAAAGTGATTTTCTTTTTTATTAACTGCAAATGATAAGCAAAAAGAAAACAGCAGCAAGAAACAAGCAGCCTTGAAAAGAAAAATTTCTTTGTTATTGACAAAAAAATAGCCTTCAATATTGTTCATTATACAAAAGTATAATTATACCACTGAAGGATTCCTATTTTAAACATTCTTGCTATTTATTGGAATAATAAAACCTTCAGATGAATATTACATTTCTTGGCAAGTAAAATTGAAGTATAATTGATCTCTACCTTAAATTTTTGGATTTTTAAATGTATGAGAAACTAAATAAAAGAATTAATGAGAGAAAGTAAAAAAGTATTTTTCAGTGAGAAAAAGGTAGTCCATGAATCGTAATATGTTCACAATGCAAAAGGATTTACACAAGTTGAAATAAAAAGCTGAAACAATATAGTCCATAAACAATTGACCATGAAATTATTTGGCAAAATTTTCTACTGCTTTTCTCTAATCAGATCAGCCAATGAAAATTAAATTTAAATAATATTCCATAAATATTATTTAGCTGATATGTTTTAACTTTCAATGAGAATTCAACTTCAGAGGAGGTGCTGAAAAGTTCTGATTCACTCACTTCCTAAAATCTGACAAAATACTCATTGTAGTGAGAAAGAGAATTTCTTATATTGTGCCAATTTTTAAAAACTGACTATCCGAATAACTAATGCAGAGTACAACTCTGATTTACTGTGCCGAGTAAAAGAAGGAAAGAAAAATTTTAAGGGAATAAGATTTTTCTCTTTTTCCAGAACAATGTGTATGATCACAGTAGTGGCAAGACAATAAATGTTCCGAAAAATTTACTTTGAGCGTGTAACAGTAACCTTATAGTTAATAAGAAACAAAATGTAGAAGTGACAAAACAACAAATGGAGCTAAGATGTAGTTGAGAGTTTGTTCAGGGTATAACAAAAGGTAGCTGAGTGGAGCTAGACACATGGGAGAAAATCGACATGCATGTGTAGTCGAGTGAGATAGACTCATGAGAAAAAAATCAACACAAATATGTAGTTGAAGGAGATAGACCCATGAGAGAAATCAACATGCATTTGTATTCAAGTGAGATAGACTGGTGGAAGAAATAGTTCTAGAATTATCACATTGTAGTAGTCGAGATTTAGTCTGTTACTGCTGGTTTCATGGCTGGCCAAAGACATCACATTGGTGTCACTGCTGATGGCCTGGTTAAGCTTGCCTGCCATGGCGATCTGTTGCTAATGCTACATGGATCAGATCTGTTTTGTAGGTTAAATCAGTGTTGGCTTTATGGTGAGTCAGAAATGGTTGCTGCAAAAATCTGGTAGGCTTTTTCTGATTGGTCAAAAAATGTTTTATAATCCTGGTAATTTTGGACAGTATTCCAGATGTGAGTGTGTGGAGTCAGACAAAATTAAGCTCTGTTTTTGTCATATGAGCTGTGGATGCCAAAATATTTGAGTTAAATTATAGTTCTGAGAGGGTACAACAAGTGCATAAACCTTCCACTATTTTTTTTTTATTAACCCGATCTTAACTCGTGTGACTCTTTTCTGATTCTACGTGTTAAAAGAAGTTTAAAAAAGGAAATTTTCAGAGTTGATAGCAGCAAACAATGACCAAATATCAGAAACCGGTCGGGGAGTTTTTTTGGGGAACAGACTTGACAAGGATTCTTTAAATTTAAGAAACAATGTTTCAAACAATGTGTTAGAATGTCAGCCAAATAGGTGGAATAGCATGTAGGATTCATGGCTCTTGGTCATTCCCTTTTTGCTGTTTTCAGCACCCCCTCTTTTTAGATTAATGAACATTTATAAACCTATTAAAGTATTAATTTGTAGCTGCTATAATAATATCAGACATAAATGCTATTTCAATGGCATTTTAAGTAATTTCTCAATTTACATTCATATCTGTTCTGTATCAAATTCTGACATAAACAAAGACAATTTATTTTAAGAAATAGATTGGATCCAACATAGTTATTTTTGATTTATTTTATTTAAACATTATTTTTGATGGATACTCATATTCAAGTAGAAGTTCTGGTTTTTAATTACCATAATTCCTCCATGTATAATATGCCTTCATCCATAATACACACCTCTGAAATTTTTGCTGAAGTGCTTCTACTCATGCATAATACACACCTCTTGTCTGGTAATTACACCCCATAAATTGTACTTCTCCAATTTCATTACAGCCAGTGTTTCCTATCTGCAATTGAAGATATTTATCAAAATTTCTGATCATCACGATTTGAAAAAGAAATGCAAATACCTATATTGTGCCTACTGCGCAGACTCATTAACTAGTTTTTATTCGATTAAATGTGCATTCGACAGGATCTCTATGTAGTTCGAGTTAGTTATACAGAAGTTGAGTTGGGCTTAAAACGTAGACAGAATAAGAGTTGGTCTGAGAAATATTTAACAAAGAATAAATTGAATCAAGAAACAAAGAAATCATATCAATGAAATTTATTGGTCTAGATAATGCGACAATTTATGTGCATTTGAGGTAAGTAGTTATTAAAGATTTTCTTGTAGTTGTGCATAATGTGCACCCCTAATTTTGCATATTTTTTTAGGAAAAAAAGGCATATTATCATGGGGAATTACAATAAACAATATTTTTATCCAACTACATCTACCAGAATATTTGAGAAATCTTGTCTTGTCTACAGATACAGAGCAGATATGGATGTTTTGAGAATTGGCAGAGAGTGTGTGTTCAAAAGGTACTATTTGGGCTTTGTTTGACGGTAAGTCATACGTGGCTGAGCAGTTAGGCACATCACATGCATTGGTGGTTCCCCATAGGGAGTGCAAGCCCGAATCCTGTCAGAGGACACATTTTGCTGGCAAGATTTCTGTAGATGTAGTTGGATAAAGTATGAGTATCCATTGAAAATAATTTTCAAACAAAATAAATTAAAAATAACAATATGTCTGATTTAATCCACTTCCTAAATTATATATATATATATATATATATATATATATACACACACACACACACACACACACATACATACATGTAGATAGATAGATAGATAGATAGATAGATAATATACCTGGTAGTTCTGGGTGCATTTGCAATGGATGAGGTGGTACTGTAGTGTGAAACTTATGCTCCATCAGCAACTGAGCTGAGCTAAATACATTCTGAAGTAGCGTTGATCTGTATGTGGGCAAGGCAAGGTACGGATCTGTCACTTTAGTCAGAAGGTTTATCTGGACTGCCCGTTCAGCTTCCCTGTTTCTCTTTGGATACCTTGGGCTGCTGGTTACATGCTGAAATCCAAAAGCTGAAAATGTACAGCATGCAAATTTTGGACCATTGTCAGTATTGATTTCAGATGAACTGTGACATTTGTAGCTTTTGAGAGTGTGATGTTCACTATTTCTATGAGTAGTCCACTATTAACAAATACTAATTCATTTAGATTGCTTGTATAAGTTGGAAAATTATCCGGTAATATATATATATTTGAACTTTATTTAAACCCTTCATGAACTTTTGATTCTTGAACATGTCATTTTTGTTTATGATCAATTTCATCACAATTCTTCTGTTAAGTTTGAAAAGTAATTATACATGCTTATTGCACAAAGTAGAGTCCAGTAATGTTATAAAAACCTCAGAGAATTCCAGTAAGATATCTTTAATCATTTCTAAGATACAACGGTTCAAAGCTTAATCTAATAATTGAACAATTTTGCTTTTACACCTGGTGTGTGTGTATATATATATATGTGAATGTGAACATTGAAATAAGCACCCAATGGTGACAGTCTTTTTTTATGCTTAAACACCATTGTTTAAACATGAAAAAAGACTGTTGCTACTGGATGTTGACCTCAATGTCCATTTTTAGATTTACATCTGCCCTGTACCTGATATCAATCACTTTAACCTATAAATATGGCATACCTTAAAACTATATATTTATCACATATATATATATACTAATCATTTCACCCCAAGCAAGGCAACAAAACCACTAACATGCAGGGTGTTACTGAGTGTAAAAAAAAAAAAAAAAAAAAGATTATTAGAGAGCGAAAACATTAAAAGAACAGGAATTAAAATGGAAGATAACGACTAACATTGTATTTAGATTTTTGAAGATCAAACATTTGTAAAATGAAGAATATATATATATATTGGTTTTAGTGAAAGATGACTGCCAAGGTACTGTGATTAAGCTTTTTGTTTATTTTTCATGTGTTTGTACAAGTGTTTTCCTTTCTGGACACAAAGTGTTTAAAAACTTAAATTCTGCATATCCGAGCACTTTTGGCTATTCTTTTAGCCTTCATCATGGATAATCTTCATTTTTAATTTTTAACTGACTGTGTTTTTTTTCATGTATGTGTTTCACATTACAGAAATATTTTATTTTCCAAACATGGGCAGCACATTGTGGCTCTGTTCAGATGGTACCCAACTGACCTTACTATACAGTGCAGTTGACAAAAACAATGTAGATGAGGCTATTATACTTGTACTTTCGCTGAAGCTCAACTTCTTGAGAGCTCCTATCTGCAGCTGCTCGGTCTCACGCTGACTGCTGACCTGAGATGAAACAAATACATAGAGTCAATTGCTTCATCTACCTCAAGGAAAGTTGGCTCCTTGTGCTGGGCCAGGAAAATTTTCTTCACAGAATCGATCTTTCAAATCTACAAATCAACCATTTGCCCTTGCATAGAGTATTGCTGCCGTCTGCAGTCGCTCTCTCGCAGACGCGGCGTCGCCTCTCTGTCTTTTTTACAAATACTTTCACGGTAATTTCTCCAATGAGCTGCTTTTGCTGGTTCCAAGACTTCATGAATTCAAACCGTCCTTGCATTTTTATATAAAAATAGAAAAATCAGCTATTTTTCCATGATTTTTCCATTTTGTCTACAAATACTTAAATCTACTATTATTGTAGAGTAATAATCTTCTCTACTATTGTGGCAATAGACTATTCCTACTTAGAAATATGGCTAGTAGCCACATTAGTGTAGGATCTGAGGAGTTGATTTACTCAAATTTTACCATTCTCTATGAGTATTTAATAAAACTCTTCTTACTTTTACTTAGTTGCTCTTCTGTACCTTCACTACTCTAAGTATGGCTTTCCTATTTTGAACAAAGACAAAACTAACACAACTGCAATGATTTTCCTATTTTTATACAATTTTGTATAAAAATAGGAAAATCATTTACAATATATTTTAATCTTTTTATAACAAAGTAGGATAACAGATACATTTGCACATGATTTTGACTTGTATAAAAATAGGAAAAATTCACTAATTTGACACCGTGTTTTCTTTCTTATATAAAAGTAAAACCCACTGCTTTTACACTAGATTTAAATATTTTATATGAAAATAGAAAATTCAGTTATTTTACACATTATTCTTACATTTTGTATAAAAATAGCTAAAGTTACTACATTAACACTATATTTTTACCCTTTTATATAAAAGTAGAAAAATCAGTTTCTTTTACATGTTTTTAATATTAATGTAAAATATGTAAACCTACAACTTTTATACAATATTTTAACATTTTATATAAAAATACGAAATTCAGCTATTTTAAAAATGATAGAGAAAAACTACTTAAGATTTTTACGTTTTACATAAAATTAGTAAAATCTACTTCAACATTATATTTTTATATGCTTTTACACTTGATTTGAACACTATAAATTTTTTTATGTAAAAAGAGAAAAGTCAACTACTTTTACAAGATTTGACATTTTTTTTTTTACTTCAAACCAATAGTAAAATATACTGCTTTTCTATTAAATTTTTATATTTCCATGTAAAAATAGGAAAATCAGCTGCTTTTATACATGATTTTTTAATTTTCTGTATAAAAATATATAACTCTACTTTTATTGTATATCGTAACTTTTTATAAAAACTGGAAGTTCAGCTACTTTACTCTATATTTGTAGTTTAAGTTTTTTACATTTTTGTATAAAAATAGGAAAATGAGTCATATTATGCAAAAGCTTTATTTTTTTTATATCAATATAAAAATGAGCTCATTTCACAAAAGATAAAGTTTTTTATTTATTTAAATCTTTTACAATGGATTTTTACTTTAATTTTAATTACACTTGATTTTTGTTTTTATTTAAAAATATGAAAATAATCTTTCACTTTGTGGAATTTTTGTCTTTTATTTAAATATACAAAACATGAAACTTTTACACTAGATTATTCCTTTTTTATGCAACATTTTTTTTTTAATTTAAAAATATAAAAATCAGCTACTTTTAAACATTTAGTTTTACTTTTTAAATGTAAAAATGTTCTGAATAATTATTTTTTATATATAATTTATTTGTATATAGGTTTGTACTTTTTAATTTAAAAATATGAACATCTGCTACTTCACACTATATTTTTTTATTTAATATATGAATATCAGTTACTTGTACACTAGATTCTTTTTTTATTTAAAAATATTTTCATGTAAAATTTAAAACTTGATATTCTCTTTTCCATTGAATTTACATTTTGACTGATGCATTCTTTGGTTGTTCTTCCGTACTCTATAATTAGAGCCCGATTATAAACAGAAAATTACATTTCTTAATTATTGCGGATCTTCTCATTAGTTCAAACGATACAATTTACAAAGTGCTAAAAAAAGATCTATCTCATCAGGACACTTACGAGAGCGGATACGGCTTTTAACTAATTTTATATTTTAACAACTTAAATGTAAAAATCTATTATAATTAAAAAATAACAAATAACTGCATTAAAAATTCATTTTTCATCGAGAATTTTTTTTGCTTTCAGAAAATATTGCCCATATTCATAAAAACAACTAAAAGCAAATAAAAGCATTTGAAATTAAATAATATAGTTGTTTGAGTTTTGTATGCTACAATTCAGAGCCGATTTTCAGGTGTGGAGGGGGGGCAATTAAAAAGAAAAAAACAAAAAAACATGATTTGCATTCCTCAAAGCCTTGTTCTTTTAACTATTGTAATCACTAAACTTGACGCGATCGAATTTCTAGCATTTTCATAAAATTAGTTATTGGGGTGGGGTAATAAATATAAAAAAATATTTCTGCCATGAATTTAATAAAAGAAAACATTTTTATAATAATTTCGATCATCCCTCAAATATAGAGTGGAATTTTAAAAAGTCCTACTAATCAATAAGTCTCAAAGATTTAATTTAAATCGATTATATGGATGTGTGTCAGACTTTAATCCATTTCTACTTGAATTTGACCCTCGTTTTTCTTAGATTATGAAAAGTATATAAAAATATTAATGGCTTAAGGTGCAGTTATGATACATTAACAAAATTAAAATAAATGTTGAAACTTTCACAGCAATAGGAAACATGTTGGTTTTGATAAACTCTAAGATTGAACCCACATTAAACGAATTTTGGGATATGTAAAAAGGAATTTTAAAATTGGAAATCTATAGTTTGATCAGTTTCAAGTAGAGAAAGAATGGACTAAAACGTATCCTCTCCCCATTGTTTTAATAACTGGAGAAAGTGGGGGGGGGGTGCTTTCTCACACCGGCAATTCTGAAGATAATTTGGTGAATTTTATGCACCTGACCAATTTGGCTTCAACACAAGAATTTTCTTTATCAGAATAAGAGTTTAATGAACTATATATATGCCTACTTCCTATATGAAGTTAACTATTTGAGCGGTGGTGCTGGAAAAACTTTGAGTATTACATTTTTTAAAAGACTTCATAAATTAACTGCATGTTCATTCTGGGATTCGGGGACCTAGTCACAGCTCTGGTTGTACGCAGTGATTAAATTTTAATAAAAAAAATAAGTACATTAACTCTTGAAGTAAGTTTCAATCTTTGCAGTTTCATGGGTTTAGGTGTGCGAATGTAAATTATTTTCGTAAATTTTTCGTTGTATATCGTAGGTTAGTTTTCGAATTTTACCAACATGACAATTTTGATGCGTCAAAATTCACTTCTATTTCGTTTTAAACTATTAACATATATACTCATAAATAGTTTAAACTCAAAAGAAGTGCTGCAAATCAGAAAACTGATAAATTAACGCAATTTGAAAACTTAATTCGTTCACTATATATTGTTTCAAACATAATAAAATACCGAATGGTTTAAATATTCATAATCATTTAAAATACATTGTATAATGTTGTGTTGAAATTAAAAAATAAAATAATAACGTATGAACCGCTCTGCAGAGATCTAAATCAAACAGAAACACTGTATCTTACCTTCAGTTGTCTAGATGTCTTTCTCAGTATACGAAACTACGAGTTTCCAATTCAAGTTTTCCTCTCTTGGCTTGTGTAATTGTGAAGTTTTCACTCACCATTTACCAAATTCCAACAAAATAAAATTGATCAGCCGACTCTAACATTCACCGGAAGCTGATACTTCAAACAGCTAATGTAGGAATGAAGTTAACATGAACCGTACACATTCAGGAGACGGATTCAAGAGTGAAGTCGGTCAAACATACTTGAAAGCCGTGGATTGGTTGAAATTGATTAACATGTCACGGGAAGAATATTGTCAACTTAAAGTAGGTCACGGAGCTGACCTGAACGAAAGACCGTTCCCTGTTTTTCTTGCGAGTTTGAGCACGTCGATTAGAGGGGGGGTAGTTGCCAGTGTTGGATTTGCCAAAAACGGCAAATCCAACGCCAGGAAGAGCCCCCCCCCCCTCTAACGGACGCACAGGAATAAACGATTTCCTGTAGTACAACTAAACACGGGAATGGGATTCTTGCCGGAATTGAACCTCTAACTGCAAGTCCATTTCTTCTCAAACATACCGCTACACTACAAGGAACGGTACGTTGGCGAGATGAAGTTTATTGACTTATAAACCTAATGTTGGCATGGTCTAGTGCAAGAAAAAAATGCAATATAGTCGGGCACGAACCCACAATCATAGACTCCATGAACCGAGATCTTACCACTGACCCATCGTCACTGTCTTGCGGACTTTTGCCTAATAATTGAAGTGTTGATTCTTTGGAATTGAACCCACACACTATGTCTCTGATTGACTTCGCCGGGGAACATATTAATCCTCATTTCAGGAAATGGTGTAAGCACTTTCAACTCAGACATTCACTATAAAATTATTTCAGCAAGCTATTTTCTAAATAGGTACACATACATAATTTCTGGTGAAAAATCTCATTTATTAATTGAATAAAAATATTTCAATATGTCTTTTGTGTAGATTAGACGAATATAGTTGAAGATTTAAATACTTACGTACATTTGCGTGTATTGTGCAAAACTATGGTTATCGATTGTTCATAGAATTTTAGAATGACGAAAATTCATATTTGTTTCAAAGGTTTATTTATTCTTAAGAATTTTTTAACCAGCCAACGAAAATCCCAAAGTTTTATTATTGTCATGTAATTATTTTAAATTTAACTTCGACGTGTCAAAATATATCCACCGCTTAGGGTTTGGGTTACATTTTTTTTTCAAGATATGAATTATGGTTTATACGGTTAACTGTTTATTGCACTTCTTTATTTTGAACATTGCCTGTTTAGAGTTTGTTAGTGATTAGTCAGACCGTTACAAAGTGAGAGTGTGGATCAAGTTATGATTTCTAATCGAATAGTAAGTATTAGATGGGTCATTTATTAGCAGGTTTGAAAAGGCGGTTACAAAGAAGACTGATGAAGTGCTGACAGGGGCGCATCTGACGTGCTCTTCTGATGCTGTTACTCATCTGCTTCACTTTTCGTTGTGTTGTGCATTGAGAAATCATTTTCTATAAACATCCGTTATTTGAGCCTTTCTGTCAGTTTGAAAGAATCTGTAGATTCTCCTCTGCCATCTTTCATCGACAAGGGTTCCCACCCACAGAATTGCCGCTCAGTGGAATTTATTTCTTTTCCAAGAATTCTTTGTAAAATACAGAAATGTTTCCTGTTGCTGCTTGTCATGCTTGAGTGCACTCACCATAGCTTCTCTTTTCTTACAGCAATCAACAGCTTGAATGGGGTGAACACTAAGTGAACAGCACTAAAATAAGAAGTAGACATGATATCCCTTGAAATGGAGAGTGGAATGAGAAGAATTTCTTTTCTCGTACTTCCCACCTGTGGAACTTTCTTCTGTTTCTTTGCTTCCCTGGTAGCTACAATCTTCAAAAATTTAAATATAGCGTCAGTCACCATCTTCGATCTTCTTGAATTTCGTTCATCTTCTGTCCTTTCATCAATCCTCCCTTTTCTCAGTCTTCTTTTTCACTTAAACTCCCCGGAGCCGCCTGCATACTAATGGCATTGCCGCCTTACTTGGGGTGAAATGATAAAAAACAAATAAAATAATTCTGCCAAACCAATAAAGGATTCTACTGAAATGTAAGTTTCTCAACATCTTTAATAATACTTTTCAAATACGTATAAGGACACGACCTCTATATACACGCCTTCATCCCCTCCTTTTGTATATTTTCTATTTAGTTTTCTAAGGCAATAAAATATGTTGTTAATTATATGTAATTGTTTATACATTTAATGCAAATACAAACAACCTAAGCTTACTTGACTGCACGCAGGCATATATAATAATTAAACTAAATCAACAAAGAACTCCACTCAAATGTAAGTCTCCTGCAATCTTTCATTAGAAGTCTGTACACATATGCATAAAAAAGGAATATATCTCTATATGCACACTTTCATTCGCCCGTTTTTGTATTCTTTGCAAGTTTATCTGCTAATGTTGAGTTGATGTTCTCGCCATCTACGGACTCTATGGTGATTCACCCGTTTAGTATGTGGTCATTCCGAAGTCATAAAGTGTGTTCAAAAAAAGGTAGAAAAGTGCGCCAATCAGCAGCTGTAAGCTGATTGGTTAACCTTAAAATTGCCAACGGCAAATAATCATATAATATCTTATTTCTCATATATTCCCAACAAGGAAGAAACATGCCTAGTTAAATGCACTTTCATATGCAACCATTTAGTCAACATGTAAAGTTCAATAAGTGGAGACGAACTGTTGTCCTTAGATATAACAACTTCATTTTCGGATTTACCACAAACCCATTTATACGTAACTACATTTTCAAATATTACTTAGAGCAGTACCAGCTTGATGTATGTACTGAAATGCTCAAAAATAACTTTTATGTGGATAATCTACAACAAACTAGCAATAAGGTGGAAGGAATGCCAACATTGCCAGCAAGCGAAAATAACAACACATCAGAAAGTGCAGTGCAACCGTTCGAGTTGCCCTCCGGCCGCTTCCAGACGGTACATGTTGATATTGCTGGGCCCTTACCGCTAGTAAAGAATCCTACGGATCCTTATTTTTCACCCTACCGTTATATTTTAACGTGTATTGACAGGAACACTAGATGGGGTGAAGCATGCCCAATATCGGAGATCACAGCGAAATTTGTATCAATAGCTTTCGTAGACTTATGGATCTCTAGATTCGGTGCCCCACTCCATTTTGTCACAGACAAAGTAAACCAATTTGAATCTGAATTATTCACAGAATTGTCAAAAATAATTGGTTTTCACCGACTGAGAACAACAGCGTACCACCCGCAAACAAACTGTTTAGTAGAACGAGCACAGAGAACTCTGAAAATAGCGATAAAAGCAAGAAAAGATTCCTGGTTGTCATCTCTTCCCATTGTGCTTTTTGGAATCAGGATAACACCTAAAGAGTCAAATTAATCCCCGTTTACTGCACTAACGGGATGCCAGGCTCAAGATCATCGATTGTTAATCGATCCTTCTAAAAATGAAGACCTAGAATTAACAAATTCTCACATCAAGACTTTAGCTGAAGAGATGCAAAGATTTCACATGGACAGATTTTCCAGCAGACATCTATACTCTATACCTAATTCATATATTCCTACAGAATTACAAAGTTGTGAATATATTTGGCTGAGAACGAACAGAGTAGGAAAACCTTTGGAAGCGCCGCACACAGGCCTATTCCAAGTTGATATAATAAATATTTTATAATCATAAATGTCCAATAATTTTCATAGAAATGTTTCCATTAACAGACTAAAATCAGCATATATGTCTAAAACTACAAAGTCAATGGATTCCGGCGAAAGAAATCCGAAACTGAACAATTTCCCGTTTCATGTCGATGGAAGTGATGAGGAAAATCAAATAACTAAAACCAAATCCAGTAGAACCGGTAAATGGAGAAAAGGAAACATATTTTTACTACTGAAAACCAACACACAAAAAGAAAACACCAAATCATATACTACGCAAAACCGCAAACTTGATGGTAAGATTTAACGCATTAATCAGACCTGAAATTGATTGTAATTGATTT
This sequence comes from Acanthosepion esculentum, assembly GCA_964036315.1. NCBI lineage: Eukaryota > Metazoa > Mollusca > Cephalopoda > Sepiida > Sepiidae > Acanthosepion > Acanthosepion esculentum. Next base: position 11,335,654 of record OZ038502.1, read on the forward strand.
TTTCTCTTTCTACATTTGAAAATAAATAAGAATCAGTAATAAAATGGGTATATGAAAATGAAATCCAAATCCACCATTTTTAGGCTTGGAATACTGATACTACGCAAAAACTGCGATCTTGTTGTTTCGATTTAACGCATTAATCTTACATGAAATAGATTGTAATTGATTTTTTCTCTTTCTACACTTGAAAATAAATAAGAATCAGTAATAAAATGGGTATGTAAAAATGAAATCCAAATCCGCTTCTTTGAGCCTTAGCAAATTGTGTTATCAGCAATCCTAAAGATAAAAGCTAAACTGTCTTTAGTGGCAGGATCCATATTGGCTGGTCAGTTGTTAGCCTTAAATGAAGATTAGGTCTTTCAGGGTGACAAGAGAATCGCCATTTCAATACTCTGTGAAGTTCATCATATCGCTTGAAATCTGTTACTTTTTCCTGGCTATTAAAACATCTGTGAAAAGCCTCTTTGCAAATCTCATATAGATCCAGAAGTTGGCTACCGCAGAAGAGCCCTTCCTAAACAGAACAGTCGCAAGATATGAAACAAAAACATCTTCTGTCCCAAGCCAGGATACAGTGTAAATTAAAGACTGCTAGCAGATATTTTCATTCTACATCTGGGGAAGATATATTCCCAAAGGAAAATGGCACCATGGAATCGTAAGCTCCTGGTGGAGTCAGATTTAACCTTAGCCAGGGACGAGAGGCCTGAGCAAAACAAACGTGGTTTTTATACTGTAAACCGAATTAAATTAACTGCTACTTTGGTCATTGTATGGAGTGACGTCACTAGGCGACTGTCATATTACTCGACCAAAGGAAGATAATCGCCTTTTGTATCCCCACAGAGACTCATAGATAAAGTAATTTAAGATATCTCGCTCCACGTAGAAAATGATGGCCAATATGTTTTGGAACGAGAAGTGAGTGATGATGTTATGAATGTTATTATTGCCATTTCTGATTCCTATGTGAGGACATTCTCAAAAAATAACAAAGCAAGATGTCTTTGAACTACGCCACATCTGAAGAGGAGTGACGTGTTTTTGGAACACATAACAATGCAAAACGACACCGTATCTTAAATCAATATATATGTATGAATAAGCTTGTTTCATGTACCCTACAGTCTTAACCCGGTGCCATCAGACTTTCATATGCTTGAAGAATAAAAAGCTCATAAAGGAGATACCAACAGTTCTTCAATAAGAGATATTCAACGGTTTGATAATGTTGAGAAGATTTAGAATCCTGGTATATTTTCTAAATGTGCTTCTACTATGAAATCAATTGTAATTAAACAGTAATTGGACACCATATATATATATAAATATATATATATATATATATATATATATATATATATATATATATATATATATATATATATATAGATAGATAGATAGATAGATAGATGAGAGAGAGAGAGCGAGAGAGAGAGAGAGAAAGGCTATGAAATAAAAAGCAGCTCTGAAGTATCAAACTTCCCTACAATTCTTGCATTCAATTTTACTGTATACAATTTTAGCTCCAAATATAGTTCCAATTCCATCCTTTTAGACTCTAAGCCAAATTTAGTTGAAGATTTCTATAAGGCATCCAATCTCCCTGAAACCAGCAACCATCAGCACACAATGATCATGCAGCACACAATAATTATTCTTTTTCTTTTTATGTGCATGTCCTTTCAGGACGTAGGCGATCATGGCTCTCCACCTCCCTCTATCCCTTGCAGCTCTCAGCAAGTTCCTTCCCTCTGCTTCCTCCCCTAGACCACGTTCTGTCGTCCACCGCCTGGAATGTCACGCGTTGCTTTCCCTTGTCTCTCTTTCCCTCTATTCGACCCGTGAGTATCAGATTCTCCAGACCCTCCCTCCTCATTATGAGTCCCAGAAACTTCAGCTGCCTCTTTCTGATGTTTATAAGCCTTCTCCTTGTTTGCCTCCTCTCTAAGACCTCATCGTAGCTCAAACGCTCTGTCCATGATAGCCTTAGCATCCTTCAGTAGAATCACATGTCCGTCGCTTCGAGTCTCTTCTTCATCTTTGAGGAAATCTTCCAACATTCGCTGCCGTAAAGGACAGATGCCACGTAACAGCTCCGTATTCTTTTCTTTGTTACCAAAGAAATCCTCCTGACTCGCAAATCTTTCCCTTTTTGATTTCCATTTATATGTGGTGACTTAGTTGTATTTTATATTTTTAATTTTGCGCATGCGCCTCGTTTGTGTTAGATTTTGTCGACTGCACAGTATAGTAGGATCAGTTGAATATCGTCTGTGAGAAAAAGAGCAACATGACGCAATTCACTTCGCCAGAAATGTGGAAATGGCATGCTGTATTGCTTGGCATTCACACCGGAAACTCCAATACGAACATTTCAAAGAGTTTAGATGTCAATCTAAGGACGGTGCAGAGGATTCCGGAAGAGTTGGATGAGTCTAATGGTGATTACAATGGCACAGCGGCTCAGAAAATTCACTCTGATTGTTCTGATAAGAAAAAAACGTCAGAGCCGACACGAAAGCCTACTTCCAGAAGTAGTGCAGCCCTGAATCAAGATGGTGGCTGCTGGAAGTGCAAAAGAGCTGTTATTCCATTGACACTACTATTAATGGATACATTTTTTCTCCCTCAGTTACGTTTATTATTAGATTATAGAAGTATATGATCCAAGTACAATGCTATATTTATCATTTACTATTTTGTAAAGAAATAAATTTGAAACGACATATATTATTATTAAAAAATTGACAAAATATATATATATATATATATATATATATATATATATATATATATATATGAAGAAATATAGTCTTAAAGTGTACTATATTTAGGGGATAAAGTGCTCAATATCAGAGATAGAGCGTGTGTAAATATATATATATATATATATGCAGCACAAAGCCGTTTTTTTACGTGGAGTCTTCCGAGCTCGTTGTCTCGGGCAAACATTACACACAGACCCTAGACTCGTCTGTGTTCTATTCTGCCCGAAGGTAGAGATGTCGACAAGCTCTAAGAGTTTGAGAAAACCCATCTTTTGGGTATTTACATTTGACTCCGCACTGAATCAAGATTTGACACAAGGTCAGTTTGTTTTAACGTGGAGACCCGTGTATCACCACTCGGGCCACTAGGTAAAACTGGTCTTAGCTAGTCATAGCCGGTCGTATCACTGCCACGGAACAGATTTTAAGGAACAAGTCCGAGGATTCTGTCCAGGCATCAGAGGAGAGGACAGTCACCGGCACGGAATAGATACTACGGCAGCAGCATCTCCTTCGACGAGAAACCCCATCCTCTGATCGACTCTATTGACTCGGCCTTTATCCGAGACCTCGGCACGAGGCAGGATGTGGTACAGGGTCGATTTTTAACGTGGGGCTTTCCGAGGGGGTACGCTTGAGCAAAAATTCCCCGTAGATCCCGCATACACGCGGTCGGGAAGTTGTCTACCTCCACAGACGAGACGGACATTTGGCATATCGTCGTCTGAGTTTCTCTACGCCTGGATGCAGAGAGGTCGACAAGAGAGATAATACTGGACCATGTGCATAAAAAAAAAGCATCGATATAGTTCAAAATGGAGAGAGAAATCGACAAAGAAAAACTAGCATTGATGGATGTACTAATATCTCGATCAGAACATGGGTTCAAGATATCCCTCTACCGCAAGCCAACATTCACCGAACTATACCTCAACTTCGTCTTACACCAAAGCAAAAGAAAGTCTAAAAAAAGGATTGTCCGAAGCCTACAATATCGAGTAAATGTCATGTGGCGATCCAGGGACATATGAACAAGAAATGGTCAGTATAAGCAGTACCCTACAATGTAACAACTACCCTGGGTATATGACAAGATCCCCCATAAACTGGGAAAGATGTGAATAAGATGATAATTAATGAATCAGCGCTAGGCTACAAAAATCTCCTAAGCCGGCCAAACATAGACATGAGTGAAGTATGGGAACCAGTAATAGAGAAAGCTGGTGAAAAACAACAGTAACAAAAATTGCATATGCGCTCTGGTAAAAAAGAAAAATAAATAAAATTGTTTACTGAGCAATTACGTTTATAAGTCCCCAAAAGTCACTGAAGTCTCCAAGGACACATGCTCGTGTGGTTAAAAGTGTTGGTTAAGGGATCCAAAATGTGAGTTCAATACCTGGTCAAAGAGAAAAAAAATAATAAATAAAACAAACTTGGAGGCTTATGAATTAATATCCAAACTAATGACACGTGGAATTAGAACAATATACCCCCAAGGACTAAATAAATGGTTAGGTTCTAAATTCTAACGTATATCACCTGAAGAAGGCCTGAGCGTACATCGTCCGAAACCTCGTGAATATAGCAATAGAGATCAGGACAACAGCCTGAACAATATATATATATATATATATATATATATATATATATATATATATATATATATATATATATATATATATATATATCATTGAATACATCCAACAAGATTCTTTCATTCTTTTCTATCCGATAAAAATAAGGAAACCAAAAATGTATCTTATTTTTTTTTTAAGCTTATCACCCCAAGCAAGGCTGGAGGCCACTAGCACGCAAGGGGATACAGAAGGTTTGGAGGAAGAGCAGATAGGAGTGGTGAAGGAGAGGATCGATCAAGGCAAGGGAGTTACAGAAGATTTGGAGCGAGAGCAGATAGGAATGAAAGGTGAAAGGATGTGGAGAAGGGAAGTGTATAGGTCAAGGCAACTGGAGATGTTGATTGACGTTACACTTAAATAGTTGGAGATTATATTTGTCAGGGAAACAGGAATAAGGAAGGGAGTTCCACAGGTGAGAGGTGCGAGACATGAAGCTATTGGAGTAGAAGAGACGTCTACATCTAACATTTTCAACGGTGAAGGGGGGAACGGGATACCAGCCTCGTAGGACGTTTAAATTCATGAGGCCTAGGAACCAGCGAAAGCAGCTCCTCGGTGCAATTACCGTGAAAGTATTTGTAAAAAAGACAGAGCGAGGCAACGTTGCGTCTGTGAGAGAGCGACTGCAGACGAGATAACAGATCAGGGCCAATTACATTGCATATCTCTCTCTGGATCTTATCAAGAACCCTGAGGCAAACAGAAGGGGCTCCAGACCATATATGACAGCAATACTACTAAGTCGTGAATTATTAAAAAATAAATTGCTACGGTGGTGACTTGCAGTTTAAGATTATTCTTGATTGTTATATATATTTATATATATTTCTTTATTCTATTTATCTGGCCTTTCATTTTTTTTGTTAACAAGTTTTCTTCGACTAGAGCAGTGGTTCCCAAACCTTTTTTCCGGGCCGCATTTTCGGTATGAAAATTTATTTGTGCCTCACCAAATTTTGTTATAAAAAAGTACATTTAAAAATTAAAACAACAGGGGACGGTGATCTCACTTTTCCCTCCATATGTGGTCAGCTACGCCTCATTTTTTCTATTTCCCCTCGTGTTACGGCTTTACGATGTTCTTGCAGTCTTAAGGGGGTAGCCCGTTTTTCCTTTATATATCTTACCAAAGCTACAGGGGATGGTGAACACATAGTCCCCAATCAGGTTCTCCTCTATTTCTTACTCTAAAGCGGTGTCTGCAAAGTTTTGAACAACTTTTGAAGCTCGTCTAGATGTTATGTAGATCACAGATCTTTGTATTTTTTCCCGATAATCCCTTCACATAGGGTCACCGAAGCTGTTTTCTGAGTATTGTTATCCTCCTGTACCCTTCTATCCCAGTTTGTAGGAGCTGCTGTCATGTACCTAGATTAGTTGTTACGTTGTAGAGTACTGATTATACTAACCACTTCTTGGTCATATGTCTCTTAATCACTACTTATGAATTTTGCTCGATGTTGTAAGCAGTGGACAACCCATTTCTTTACACTGTATGCGTATTATTAGGAGTTGAAGTTGAGGTATAAATTAGGTGAATGTTGGCTTGCGATATACGGATGTCTTGAAGCTTTAAGCTCTGTTCAAGATATTAATGCAGGTTGCGAGTTTGTTGTCGTTTTCTTTGTCCATTGGGAACTGTTTCGAGGATCTTATTGATTTCACATGGTTCAGTAGTAATTGGACTTCTTCATGGGTTGACAAGAGTATGAAGGGGTTATCTACGTAAAGTAAATGTAAGACATATATATATATAATTTTGACTTCTAAGAATAAGTTCCTTTTTTAGAAGGGGGTATAAATAATTTAGAAATATTATTTTTGTTATAAGTTTCCATATTTTAGGACTGGCATCATTAGTTAACGATCTTATTTCATATTTCTTCATAACAATTGTTCTCGTCTGGCATTACTACACTAAAGTCAAGCGAAACCGAAAAAGTTCTACAGAATTATCTAAATAAATCAAAATAATGCACTTAATTAGATTCTGTGAAAACTGCCTGTAGCGAATTATTTAAACAGATGAAAAACAGCAAATTTTAAAAGATATTATTATTATTTGTTGCAGTAAATAACAAGCATTAGTTAGTTAATTAGTTTATTTTACATGGTAACTCATCTGCATCAATGTCTAGAGTTCGAAATTCAAATGGACTTCTCATAATGGTAAAAGGAAATTTCGAAAATTGATGTCTTGCTGAAAATGTTGTTTATTTCGAAATATTATAGAATGTGATATTGAAGAGAAAAATAACAATAAAATTAGGTATGTCCAATATTTCGCTAAAAAGTGGTATACCTTGACGACAAAAGGTCCCCAAATTGATAAAACAATTTTTAACGTTTAAATATATATGTTGTTATTAAAGAGGAAAGACCAAAGTATTTTCTGAATATTTTTTCAGATTTTTTAATCCTTCCTATAAATGTTAAAAATTTTATTAAAAAATCTTGTTTTTTTTTCGAGTCAAAAAATTTCGTAAAATCGAACTTATCGACATTTCTGTCGGAAAGATCATAGTTTGTTAGTTAAAAAATCATGAAAAATCAATTACACCTTTTTCTTTTGTTATCTTAGGAAATTTAGAATGATTAAAGTATACTTAATGTAATTTGAAAGAAACATTACTTACATTTTTAGCAGAAAATTTTTTAAGAGAGATATTTCCAACCGTAGTCGTTCCTTTTTTAAGCAATTGACAGGCGTTAATTGATGTACGTCAATATATTCACAACTTACTGCACGGAAATTTATTGGATGGTAGCACAGAAGTGATATAATTCGTTCTAATTTTAAGTGAATCTGGTTAGTAGATTTTTTTAAAAAAAATTCACTTTCAAATTTTTTTTTTTTTTTTTACCTTACGTTTGAGGAAGAATTCTGCACTGAAAATAACATTTAAATTATGAAAGAAAATGAAATTTTACAAGTAAAAATAAAACAGTAAAAAAAATTCATTTTTTTAAATTGAGGTTTATTATTTCAGTCATGAAATATTTTTCTGAGAATATAAATATTACATGAAACACCATTAATTGAAACGGGTTAACGTAATGAAATGAAATTTTATTTCTTTTTTATTAAGGCAGATTTTTTCTATTTATTAATAATTATATGGCAGTAATTTTAATACGAGTTTTATTTTATTTATTAATAAAATTAACATGCTATGTTGGTTTTGTTTTGACTCAACAAGTATTTTTTAGTTTGAGTAGTAGCGAGCTAACTCCAGAAAATTTAAACTCCAAAAATCGTTTTAATTGATAATTTGTCGTGTGGATAATAATTGCAAAGTAATGTACAATGAATTTATACATTCGATTTCAAACTTGAAAATTTGGGTGGACTTCCAAGGGCGTTTTTTTTTTTTTTTTTGTAATTGTAAATAGTCGATATTTTCTTTTATCCCACTATTCGATTATATTTGAATAGAAAAAGAAAAAAATTGAAAATAATACGACGATATTCAGAAATCTTGACAAGCGTTGTTTTCTTGTTACTGAACGAATCAAAGCCATTTCTGAAGTAAAAAAAAAAACTTGCTTCTATCAAAGGAAACTACTCATGTGACATTATTTCAACAATGTGCATGCGTACTTTCGTTGTAGACGATTTTAAATACAATTTTGAAATATTAAAAATTATTTTTAAAATAATTATGGTTGTCAGATTTTAATAAGCTTTCAAATTTATGATCTTTAAAAAGTAGGGAACATAATATATCATTTCCATAAGGTTGCAGAAAGAACTTAATGTATAAATATTTTGTCATATTGTGTACTTAAAATTGAAAAAAAAAAGAAAATTAATGTAAAAATTCATTGTTCATCAAAAAAATTTTTTTCTTTCAGATAATAATTACCTTCGTATATATTATTCAGAAAAGCCATTAAAAACTTTCTTAATTAAATATTGTCTTAGTTTTATTGGGTTTTGTATTTTTACAATTGAGGTAAAAGTTTGGACAATTTCGGACATTTTTTTAACAAAAAAATCAATGATTTAGATTTTTCAGAGTTTTGTGCATTTAATTAAAAAAAAAAATTCAGGTTGCAAATAAATTTTTTTTTGTATTTTCATAGAATTAAGTTCGAGGGGGGTAACAGATATAAAAAAAAAATATTTATACCATGACTTTCAAAGAGACAAACATTTCTAAAATTAGTTCATTCATTTCTGAATAAGTTCTGAAGTTTTCATTAAAATCCAACAAGTAGTTAATTTTTACAAGAATTTCGAAATTAATGTGTCTTTCAACTGACAAAAAAACAACTAAAAAAAAACGCTAAAAAGGTCAAAATTGGACATACCTAAATAAAATGTACTGCCTAGCGCAAGGATTGAACTTACATCATTCAGTTAACGAGCTAGCGAGCTGCTAAATGTCACCCCCTGTCAACTAAAATAAGATCGTCCATCCATTGGAACTGTATAAAAGACTACATTTTTCCTCACTTTTAGAATTTTTTCAGTTGCCGGGGGAATTTTTGTCACTCGTCATAAGGTCCCCCTCCCCTTAAAAAAAAACAAAAAAACAAAAAAACAAAACAAAACCCCCCAAACCTCAACTGGTGTTTTTAGTTGCTGAGAAAGGAGAAAATCGAAACAAGATATCAGGAAAAAAGACTTAATTTCAACTACAAAAGGTAACCGAACTTTTTTCCTTTTCTTTGTAAGACGGCCATTTGAATTGAACTGTTTAAAATTGAAACTTTAAATACACTTCCAGAAGTCATAGACATTTGAGCATTTCTAGTGTCTCTTCTTTTTCTTGTGTGTAATTAACAACGTTCAATTTATTCGTTGCTGTTAAAAATTGTTTAAAATGAAGTCCTAAAATTAGAGAAATTATATAATCACAAATTAAGGTTTTGTCAAAGACGGTTTTTCCAAACAAATCAATTTATTAAGAAAAAGAAAAAAGAAAAAAAGAAAGCAAAATTAGGAGTGCGTATTATGCACAGATACAAAAATATCTTTAAAATTTGCAGTTTCATAGGTCGATTTTATTTTATTAGTTCAACGCAGAACTCATTGGGGAATATAAGTCAACTATTTTTTTTTATTTTAAGTTTAAATGCACTATCCGAAAATCTGCCCCGAAGAGTAAAGTAAAAAACGCAATAAAACTTTGATATAATTTAATTTGATAAGCTTTTAATTGCTGGAATAAATAATAATAAAGAACATTATAGTCAAAAGAAAAATATTTCTTTCGATTAATAATAAAATTTTAAAAGAATTGTGACAATTTTTTATTTTTTTATTATTTATTTAATAATTTATAAAATTTTAAAAATATTTTTAGAATCTTCAAAGAACTGCAGACAAGAAGTCTTTTTAGTTAAGAATTGATGATTATATTGCCTATCGGAAATTGAAAAGTTTAATAAAAATCGTTCTGCAGAAAACAACTTTAAAATAATTTTAAAAAATTTTGTGTGTGTGTAAATATGTTCATTTTTATTAAGTACGATGTTCCATAGGAGTCAATACTTAATTACAACATCTGCAGTACTATAAAAATTAAATTAGATATTTTTACCATGCCTTAAACTTAATAACTTATTAATAATATGAAAAATACATAACAAAAAATATTAACAAATGTTAATTTCATTCTTTCTTATAAAATTATAATTATTTAAAAAGAAATTTAAATTTTAAAATTTTTATTTATTCAGAAACCATATTCAAATGTCTGGCTATAAATCTAAACTAAACTTTCAGCCCAATTTTAAGTATTAGTAGCAGTGGTGGTAATATTGATTTATTCTTTATTAGATAAAAAAAATATTGTCAACCAATATTTTTGATTAGTATTCTTGAGAAAATGCAATAGCACTTATCACAAGTTGCAAAATATTTTGCCACTGCTCTGTTATGTATAAATATAGAAGGTAAATTTAGTAACAAAAAAGATTCCCCCCTCCTTATGCAACTTCAGGGATCACATAGTAAAACTGTCATGTGACCCCTGTAACTCTAAAGCAGTGGTTTTCAATCAGGGTTCAGCGGAACCCTAGCGTTCCGCCAGTAAAGGCCAGGGGTTTCGCAAGAAGTTACACAAGTACTATGATTGTGACAGTAATTTTGTATTCTCGTGTGCAGATATGAGTGTTTAGGTACCTTCACTAAATCAATAACAAAATATAGCATAGTATGAATAAAAAAAAAAGGTCACAAACTTAAATTTTTCCATCAATATGTTTATATTTTTTTTTATTAAGAGGAAAGATCAAAGTAATTTTTAATTTTATAAAATTTTTTAATCCCTTCGAACATTTTCGAATTTTTGTCAGAAAATTTTGATTTAATTTGAATTAGCGATTAAACAAACGTTACGATTGTTTAATTATATCACCCACATTTTTTTGGTGACAAACACATTAATTTGGAAATTCTCGCAAAAATCAAATAATTGTTGGATTTTAATGAAACTTTCAGGACTTATTCACAAATGAATGAACTTATTTTTAAAATTATTATTTTTTAAAAATCTTGATAAAAATATTTTTTTTACCTGTGACCCCACCTCCTCGTAAATCCATAAAATGTTAATAAATTTCTCATTGGTGGCTAACTTTTATTTTATTAGTTCAACGCAGAACTCATTGGGGAATACATATCATTTATTTTTTTTATTTTAAGTTTAAATGCACTATCCGAAAATCTGCCCCGAGGAGTAAAATAAAAATGCAATAAAACTTTATATAAAATATATATATATCATTGAATACGTCCAACAAGAAAGATTCTTTCATTCTTTTCTATCCGATGTCCCAGTTGTCGCTAAAAAAATAGTATATCCTGATGAAAAAAGGCCCGAAACTTAATAAAAATAAAATTTTATCACGAAAAACTTTGTTATTAATAAGAGTGGAGACCAAAGTATTTTTTAATTATTTTTGAAATTTTTTATTCATATTTAGCACGTTTAAATTTGTGGTTGAAAATCTTGTTTTTTTTAGTTCAACGATTACATAATATTTTGCACTAGCTTTTTTTCACTTAAAAACACATGAACTTGGAAATTATTGTAAAAATCAAATAATTGTCCTAATTTAGTGAAACTTTCAGAACTTATTCCGAAATGACTGAATTTATTTAAGAAATGTTTGTTTTTTTAGAAAGTCATGGTAAAAATATTTTTTTTTTTTACGTCTTTTACGTTTTTTTTTTTTACCTTACTTAATTTTATGACCCTTTTTTATGTATGGGTGCGTTCGCCAATTTTATTTTTTAATTAAACAAAGGAGACTTTGAGGTTTATAAATCATAAATTTCCTTTTAAATTTTCGGATCGCAAAGTCCCCAATTTTAGCTCTGAATTTGAAAAACAAAAATGCAAGAAAACTAAGACATTTTTTTAATGAAAATAGCTTTTAATGTTTTTTATAAATAATATATACTAAGGACTTTTTGGTGAAGTCAAAATCCTTTCCGGGAGAATAATAAATTTTTACTAGAATTGTTTACTTTTTTTTTTTACAAAGTGAAAATATTGTTAAATGTTTACAAAAATAAAGTACGAGTGCGTTCGCCCATTTTTTTCGCTCATTAAAAAGATCTATTTTTATAGATCATAAATTAGAAAGATTATTTACAATCTGAGGGCCGCAAGTTATTTTAAAATAAATTTGTTATTTTAAAAAAATGCATTAAAATTCATCTACGGATGGCCATATCTAAATCGAAATGAAAATGTTAGAGTTATACCCCCTAGACGCATTATAACTTCTCATTATTGTCGCCTCGTCAACTCAAAACTTTTCTAATTTTTTTTTTTTTTACATATAATCAAATTCTTTTTCAGTGAGAGACATACCGCAAACATTTTTTTAAAAATTCAAATTTAGGGACGTTGGGGGGAAATTCTCAGAAAAATATTTCATATAAAAAGCTGGTTAACGCTTGTTTTTAGCAAACCTGAACTGACTGAAGTTTAGTGGGTCTAGGAACCCTCAAAAAGCAGCTGTGCTAAGAATCTTAGCACAGCTGCTTTTTGAGGGTTCCTAGGTTTGTTTTTTTTAAATTTATCTTAGCCTAAGATAAATTTAAAAAAAAATGAGCGTAAAATTTTATGTGAAAATATAATTTTTTCAAAATATTTGTCTTAGAAAATTTTAACTATAAACTTATTTTTTGGTAATTTAAATCTTATTTTTAATAAAAAATAAATAGTAATTTATAAATAAATAATAATAATATAAATAAATAATAATAATTTATAAATAATAATTTATAAATAATAAAAAAAAAATTTTATTCAAGAATTCTCCCTCAAACGTAAGGTAAAAAAAAAAAATTGGAAGTATAAACTGGTTCACTTTAAATCTAGAACAATTTATGTCACTTTTGCCCTACCCGTGCGATAATTTCCCCTGACGTAAAATGTCTTTTAAAAAAATTTCTGATGAAAATGTAAGTAATGTTTCTTTCAAATTGCATTAAGTATACTTTAAATTTTCTGATTTTCTTAAAATAACTTTTGAGAAAAGTATCATTGAATTTTATATGGTTTTTAAATGGGGAACTTTATTTTTGTTTATAAAACTGTCAATAACTGATTGATGTTAGCGATTTTCGTCAGTTTTGATGACTAAAAAAAAACATGATTTTTAGCTAAGATTTCGGACATGCTAGAAAGGATTAAAAAAATTAAAAGAATACTCAAAAAATACTTTTGTCTTTTGGGGTCTATATGGGCCCTCAAACAGCAGTACATCACTTGTATCTTAATTATTTTTTTAGTATTTATAATTTCTCCAGATAGTATCAACAAACTTATGGTGAAAGCTACAGTACTAAAAAAAAACACCAAAAAATTGGAATGCTGAAAGTTTTTTTTTACTTTAATTATTACAAGGTACTACTTAAGCAAGTCCACTTAAAAAATATTCCATTCTGTCCTTCCGTATGAGAACACGAATCTCACGTCAGCTGTCAATAATTTATAAACGTCAACTTTCAGCACTTGCCGGCAATGTTAAGATCGGCTCCCTTTTATTTTAAACATTTTTCTACGAAGAAAGTAAGTAAAAGTTTCTTTCAAAATATTTTAAATAAACTTTAAATTCTCTAATTTTCTTTGAATAAGTTTTGAAAAACGTATAATTAAATTTTTAAACAAGGAATTTAACTTATTTTTCAAAAATCAAAATTTAAAAAAAATGGCTGATATCGAGTTTTTGTTCGATATTTCGTAAACAAGATTTTTAACTAAAATTTAAGACATGCTAAGAATGATTGAAAAATTTCAAAAAATACTTTAGTGTTTCTTCTAAATAATGAAATATACATTTAACACGAAGAAACATTTTTTTCATTAATTTTCAGGCTGTTCTTGTCGTGTTATCGATTTTCTTAGGTACCTTCATGAGATCGACAGAAAATGAGCATAGCATGATAAAAATTGCCTTAAACTTGACGAAAATAATTTTTATTTGTCTAACTGTTTATGCTATAATAAAGAGGAAAGATCAAAGTATTTTTTGATTATTTTTTTACTTTTTTTTATCATTTCGAGCACATCCAAAAGTGTCGTTTAAAATCATGTTTATTTTTTTAAAAAAAAAACCGATCGTCAGACATTTTTTTTAAATTTTTTAAACAAAAATTTAATTTTTCCGTTTTAAATTCTGCCAAGAAATAGTTAAACTTTTTTAAAAATTTATTTTTACAAAATTTAAAATTTAAATGTTTATTTAACATATTTGGAAAGAAAACATTACTTACTTTACGCGCTGAAAAGTGTACTTTAAAAAAAAAACACAGGGGGTCGGAAAAATAGTGACACATTCGAGGTGTCGATTGATGCTGTCAATATTTATTGACAGCTTACGCGACCTAATTTCATCGTACGGATGGACGAAAGTGAAATAATTGAGCTTCTTATTGAACCAACTTGCGTAACCAGTTATTAAGGGAAAATTTCAGCGTTTTAATTTTTAATTGTTTCTTAGCTTTCTATCTTTACGTGTACGATGCTTTATGAAAATTTTAAAACTAAGACTGTTGATAGAAAAAAAAGTTCATAAGGTGCATACAAATTAATTTAATTATTTTAATTACTTTAATTAGATACCTTTCTTATGAAAGGCTAAGGTGTAAAATATAAACATATACATTTATTTTATTTTATGGTATTATTTATATTTCCCTTCATTTTATTAATTTTGATATTTCATATAGAAAAAAAAATAACTGAGAAAATAAAAAAATAAGAAATTTCATATGATAGGTTAGGTACATAATACTTTTAGGTACCCTTATCATTTGAAATATTACACAATTTTTTTTTGTTAATTTTTCTTCAAAGTAATACGAATATTGAAAAGACTTTATTTCACATAATTACATAATCATATACACTTTATTTTATTTATTCATAACCAAGTAAGAAGAGAGGTCTAGAGATGCAATGCAATTCGTACCAGAGATTCGTGAAATATTTCCTCACAAACTCCAACCTAATGATCAGAGTCCTTGCTGCCAGATGTCACAGGATGGGGGGTTAGCCATTAAAGAGCAGGTCGTGCATGATATAGTCGGTAGCTATTTCACATTTGTCCAGTTGATAGTCTTCATTATCTTCTTCATAGAAAATGTTGTAATCTGGGTCAGAGAATTCCATGACCCATCCTACAAATATCTTATCAACAGAATCAACTGTCCAGATGTGTTTTATAGTATGGCCAACTATATCACCACGTAAGATTTTGTAAATATAATCTACAAAATCTTGGGAAAAGTCCGGGAATTCTGCTTTGATGGCAGAATTGGTGTGTTCAAGGTCCTTCAATCTTTTCTGTAGCTGACGCCTTTCCTTTTTTTGATGCTGTTTCTGCTTTTCTTCACTCCTTTTCAGGATCTCAATTCTCTAATACTTCCTTCTTAGATATTCTGATCCTGTGTGGTTCTGTGCTATACTGCATGGCAACATCCAAAAGGATTGTTTAAACTTTAAAGGAAAAGAAAAATATCAAAAATTTCTCCACACGTGTCTAGCACAAACACAGTAAAGGCTGACCGACAGCGGAGGACAGCATTTATAGTCAGGCAAGCCACGTGACTTTCTTTTGTTTTCATGACGCTTCCGGTCTTCCGTATATTTGAATTTAAGCTATTTTTGACACAAAAAAAACATGTTATATTAGATTTTTACCTAAAAGCAACTTTCTGATTGTAACCAGGTTTATTTTATAATCTGTAAATGATATTATCTACTTAATAATACATTGACTAACTGCAACACCATTTTGATCAATTTTAAAATATTTAACAACTTTAAGCAATAAACATAAATTTAACAATAAGAAATAACAAATAATTGTTGTAAAAACTTATTTTTCATCGAAAATGTTTTTTGCTTTCAGGAAATGTTATCCATAGTCATACAAATAAGTAAAAGCAACTAAAAGTTTTTGAAATTAAATAATATCTTTGTTTTATTGAGTTTTGTATGTTACAATTCAGAGTTGATTTTAAGGTAGACGGGTCCGAAATAAAAAAAAAAGTAAAATGGATTTGCTTTGGTCAAAGCCTTGTGCTTTTAACTAATTAGTCAGTCGCTAAATCGGAACACCTTAGAATTTCATGAGTTTTCATGAAATTACTTATGGGGGGGGGGTGTAATAAATAAAATAAAAAAATTACCATGATTTTTAAAAAAAAAATAAACCCATTTATAATAATTTCCATCATTTGTGAATAGTTACTGAAAGTTTCATGAAAATCCGACAATTATTTTTATTTTTACAAGATTTTCAAAATTAACGGCTCCCATTAAAAAAGAAAATTAAAAAAAAAAAAAACACGCGCTCATGAAGGTACCTAATTTTCATGAAGTTACCTACGTAACCTCGAAAGGTTAGGGGCGATTATTGACTAAAAAAGAATAACCAAAACAATTCTTAATGACATTGTCTTTTTTTTTATTCTTTTAATTTTATTTTGCTTCTCCAGAAAGTGTGGAAAAATTGACTGTTCAGGTGGGAGGAGTAAGGTTGTTGTTCTGGACATTAAAAGTTGTTACCTTCTTTTTACAAATTTTTAATGTCCAGAACATCAAGCCAGGTAAGTATCTTATTCCTCTAACCTGAACTGTCAATTTTTTTCACAATGGTGCAGAGTCCTGTTGCCAGACATAGGGCTTTCCAGCAGTCACCTTCTTGATCCAAGGCAGCCCTACCTCCTCAAGGCACTTGATATAGGCTTCTGTGTTGAGACTGAGGCCCTGTGGGAAGATGAATGGAAGCATAATATCGCCATAACTTGTGATCACTCCAAACACCTTCATAATCACCATTAGACTCATCTAACTCTTTCCAAATCCTCTGTACTGTCCTTAGATTAGCATCCAAAACACTCTGCAATGTTTGTATTGGAGATTCTGGCATGAATGTCAAGCAGTACAGCATACCATTTACAAATTTCTGGAGGAGGGAATTGTCATGTTGCTATTTTTCTTACAGATTCTCTTTTTCCCAATTGACAATACTATACTGTTCAGTTGACAAAATTAAAAACAATGTGCATGTATGAAATTAAAAATATAAAACAGTGACAATTTACACATCGTACCCTGTACAACATAAGATGCGTTACCACCTGTAGCAATCATGTTCACACAAAAATGTATATGCACAAAAGCTGAGTATCTGCCATGTATTCAATTTTGAAAGATGATGATGATGGCTCACTTTCGGCCTCATCATTTTGACTATAGAAAGCATATACATATTATATAAAAAGACAATTGTGGCACAAAGTGAGGTGATGTTGGTCATTTCTATCATAAATGTAACTAATCTGATTCACAACATATTCATTCATTGACCATGGAATGCTATTTTTTGCTTTCATGCCTTTTTGTACCCTGAACCAGTTTTACAATTATGCTGTTTAAGATTTTTGGCTTGCAGTTATTTTAAAAAAATGTTGGAATGCCACCAGGATACGATAAAAACATTAATTCTTGGTTTTGTCATTTCAGCAGTTTTTACCATTACTTTTAGAAGAAATGTATTTTAATTTCCAAGCATTTAAAACGTCTTAAAAGATTATAGTGATGTTATTATGAAGGGAAAAAGTAAGTTTATTGTACTGGCAAGATGTCAAGGTGAACTTAGAAGTGAAAGCATTTGTTTAGATTATATTCATCTTTTGACCAAACTCTGGCAAATCAGCTTTTCTTTTCAGAAACCAGCAATAATATATAAGAGATGGTTCTATCTGTAATTTGATTATTAGCAAATAAGGTGACTTACTATTGCTCTGAAATTACTTTTTATGAAGATCAACTCGCAACATGAAAATATAATTATTTTACGTCAATTATGTTTAGTCTGAAGATTGGCATCTGCATTTATTGATTGAACAATAAAAGAAGACTTGCATTTATATTATAGGGACTGTTATCCTCATCTTCATTGTCATATTCACAATATTTGGCCGTTGTATGCTGCAGCCTTCTTGAGGATTGGTTTTAATTTGGTTTAAATGTACGTCTCTGAGATAGAGATTTATGATTACTTACATTATTCGTACTGTTATTGTACACTCTAACCACCTTCAGGTGATTGGAATTTCAAACTGAACCCTTTATTTCATCCACTGGGGCTATATTGTTCTAGTTCCATGTGCCTGTTCCAGATGTCTTAGTTATTTCCTTTTGAATGAACTCTCTCTTCATCACTGCTGTGGCCTGGTATTCAACTTACAACTCTTTGGGTCTAGTAACTAGATCTAACGAACATCTTTATCCACTGGGTTATGTCTCCTGGAGGACATCTGTGTGAGAATTCATGGGACTGTCTCCTGGAGGACATCTGTGTGGGAATTCATGGGACTGTCTCCTGGAGGACATCTGTGTGGGAATTCATGGGACTGTCTCCTGGAGGACATCTGCGTGGGAATTCATGGGACTGTCTCCTGGAGGACATCTGCGTGGGAATTCATGGGACTGTCTCCTGGAGGACATCTGCGTGGGAATTCATGGGACTGTCTCCTGGAGGACATCTGCGTGGGAATTCATGGGACTGTCTCCTGGAGGACATCTGCGTGGGAATTTCTGGGACTGTCTATTATTTCAACCTAATTCCATAGAGGGCAGTGATCTCACTTTTCCATTTGTGATCAGCTAGGCCTGATATTTCTATTTCCCCTTGTGTTACTGCTTTACAATGTTCTTGCAATTTTACCTTAAGAGGACGATGACTTTCTCCTTTGTATTTCTTAGTACAGCTGCATGGGATGGCATACACATAGTCCTTTGCCATATTCTCTGCTACAGTGGGGAGGGTGTCTTTCTCTGAAGAAGTGTCTGTGAAGTGTTGAACCCCCTTTGAAAATTGTCCTGATATATGGACCTCAGATCCTTGGTATTTTCTTTGATAATCACTTTACATAGGGTAGGCAGACTGAAGCTGTTTTCTGATTGCTGTTACCCTCCTGTAACCTACCATCCCAATTTGTTGGAGTTGCTGTCATGTAACCAGGGTAATTGTTACATTGTAGGGTACTGCTTATACTGATCATTTCTTGTTTGTATGTTTCTGGGTCGCCACTTATGACTTTTGCTTGATGTTGTTAGCAGAAAACAATACCTTTCTTTAAACTGTATGGATGGTGGGAATTAAAGTTGAGGTATTGTTTGGTGAATGTTGGCTTGAGGTATATGGATGTCTTGAACCCCCTGCTCTGTTTGAGATATTAGTACAACTATGAAGGCGAGTTTGTTATCATTTTCTCATTCCATTTTGAACTCTTTCGACTTACTGAGTTCGCATGGTCCAGTAGTAGCTAGATGTCCTCCTGGTGTGACCACAGTATGAAGGTGTCATCTGCATATCTCAGCCTTAGGTTTGTCTATAGTGGTGTTGATTCTAATGGCATTTCCTCAAAGTATTCCATATATAGGTTTGTCACTGCTGGTGATAATGGCTAGCCCATTGCTAGGCCCTCATCCTGTCAATATATGTCTGATCTCATTCTGAAGTAGGTTGTTTGCATCCAGAAAGTCAGCATCTCCATCAGGTTTTTTATTGGTATACTGGTCTGTTCTACTAGGGAATAGTCCAAGGCCAATCTGTCCCTAACTACCAAGAGTGCCTCCTTCGTGGGTACCTTGAGACTGAAGCAATTTCAAGGCTATTTCCTCGATTCAACCAATGATCAAGTATGATATCCAGCTGATGGATGTGGCGAAGTTGAGACCCTTGTTTAGAACTGACTCCTCAGAGCTACTCAGCTGGTGTTGACTACTGCCTTTACTGATTGGTGAAGGACCTTGTATGTCACCTAATCTTTCAATCACAATTCCAATCACCTGATGAAGGCCGGAGCATACAATGGCCAACACATTGGGAATATGGAGATAACAATGTTATCAGTCCTGACCTGGCATCTAAGCTTCACTCACTTTCCCACCACCGTGACATTGCTTCTCGGTGCCTTTTCTATAAATATTTTCATGGTAATTCTTCTGATTTGCTTTTCTCTTTGGTACTTCGACTTTACAAATTTAAGTGCAGTACTAGATTAGCAGCAAGGTCTCATCATTTTACAATTGAAATGGCTAGATGTAATGGTAAGTTATAATGGTAATGTTAACAGTTTATTCTCTTAGACTTCTTGCTTGCAACACTCTCTTCTGGCCTGTTGCTTTCTAGTCAATTTCGATGTTCAAAAATTTAAATGTGATGCCGATCATCATCATCTGTCTTGATTCCTGTTCTTCTATTGTTCTGTTACTTTAATGTTTCTTTTTTTCTCATATTTTGCACACTCTGTATCTCCTTGATTCTTAGTAGCTTTCAAGCCTTGTTTGAGGTGAAATGAGTCAAAAGAAAAAAATCCTGGATGAAGGTATTCATTGGTGTTTTATAGTAGTTGTTTTCATGCCAGACAAAAAAAAAAAAAAAGTTTTATAATAAAAACAAAAAACTTTTCTCCTCATGCAGGAAGTTTTATATTGATGTTTATTTGGTCCAATCAAAACTCAGGATAGCCAAACAATTTTGAAGCAGATCTGGCAGTCACCAGGGACATCAATGTTCACAATTGGCCAGTGTTGCATTAATTGTGAGCACTGCTTCATGGACTGGATGTATTGCTTGGAGCCTATGTGCAGAAAATGACTTCTTTTTATTTTGTTCTCTGCCTTCAAAGCATTCACATCCAGCTGACATGCAGACTGAATCAGAAAGCAATTGGATTGCAACAAAGCATAAGTCAATGTTGTGTGTCTCATTTTATCAAAGTTTTTTGTGATTTTCCTTTTGTGCATTCTAAAATTTTTCTCTGCATTGTATATGAAGGATACGAATGTAAAAGTCATAAGAGAATCTACTTTTTTTTTGTTTCTTCTGGGTATGTAAGGCATTGTTTACTCAGAACTGCTTGACCTGAACAGGACTAGTATTACCAAAGGTAGTGTAAAATTATAGCTGATTTAGATGCCAAAGCTCAATTGCTTGTAGCACTGTTAATGTGTATTGTATAAAGACTGTTGCATTTGGGATGAGGGGTGTTAAACTTAACAGACTGGGCAATCTCTGATTAGCAGCTTCTGTGCAGAAAATTTTCAAGTATCAAAGGTTTTGAAATGCCAACCATTCTGCAAAATTTTAATGTATACCATTACATTAATCACAAAGGAATCTGATTTGTTTACACATGTTGTCAGTTACTGATGAAGAATGATGTTTGATTGTATTAAGAATTGTTTTATTTTTCCTTTTTGAGAAGAAGGAAAAAAATATCTGTAGGGAAATGTTTGAAAATTTTATTACTCACTAAATAATTGAGAGTGTGAATGCTGTCCTTTTGCTATTGGATCAAATAAATCTTGTGATTAGACAAGGCTATTTTCATACCTTTTTTTTTTGTCAACTGATTGATGAAAATCATGACAAAAAGCATCAGTCTAATTTGAGAATTTGTTCACATAATATATTAGGTGTCTCTTGGGGAGCAATCATTAGTTTCTGAGAAGCATTTTTAATCACTGAATCACTGCATAGCTGGGGTGAATTGCAACTTACACAGTATCTACCTTAAAAAATAGTTTTTTTTCTTTGCAGAGGATTTACCTAACTAAACCTGTTAATGCTTGGTGATAAAGATTTTTTGTTTGTTTTCCCTTAATTTTGGTATTTTTTTCTTCTTCTGAATCAGTCATTGTTATGGGATGTAGCAGATGTAAAGCTGTTGAACTTTAGTGAGTCATTCTAAATGTTATGAAATCACTGACAGGATTTTGATCCTGAAGCAAATAAAATAAATCAATGTAATAGTTTAATTAAACTATTTCAAAATCTTGTTTGAAAGGTAATTAATGTAATTCTTTTGATGATAATCAAAGGAATTGACATTTGACATTTGAGATAACCTTCACAAAATGACAAATACAAATATGTTTTTTTTATTCACCTGATCATTTCAGCCAATAGACTATTAATTCAGATCATGGCAAATATTGTCTTTTGTAGTATTGTCTCAATCTGCTCTTTCTCCTCAGTATATGTCATCTGTTAGTGCTGCCAAATGATGGAAAGTTAGCAAAGCAATATAATTGCAGATGCAGAAGTTCCAATGAGAGTGACAGTCTCAGTACCTAGACCTGACAGTGGTTTTTTTTCCAGAGTTGTCTTTGGGCTGATTTTTGATCTGTCATTTTACATTTGTTCAGCTCTATTTGCTTGCTTCACCTCTTTTTAGACCTTCGCACAGTAACAGCCTTGAGTGAAATTCATAACTTGAATCGTACTCTCCCCTATTGACATTCTTATTTAGTTCTGTCACTCTTGTAGACATCTTTGAAACAAAGATGGGCCTGACTTTGGCTTCTCTTGCTGGACTCCATTGAATTCCATGTAGAGCACATGGCCCAAAGCAGGATGAAGAGATTGTCTATTACAAACTGCATTTTTGCCACTATACTTTTTATTTTAATTGTTTATTTTACTATTGTTCATCCAATGCAAGTAACAAGAGCCACTCAAAGAAAAGGGTTACTCAAGTTGCTAAAAGGATTTACAAGGAAGAAACTAAAGATGCATATTATGAAGATATGTACTATAGATAACAGTTAAGCCTCAATTTTAAGAAGAGGTTTGTGATCAGGAAAGCATCCTCTCAGCAGCCTCTTCTATAATGCAAATTCTGGAGATGAAACTGTTTGAGTGAACCTTCATCCTTATGAATGGAATATGAAGAGAGGATGTTGATTCAGTGTGCATGAATTGACTCCTCTTCATTCCCTTCATATTCCATTAGTCAGGAAGAAGTTCCATATTTTTGAGGTGGAAGGCATTGAGATGCCACTCTTATTTCAATTAGATTTTCCATGCCTTGTTTCTATAAAGCAGTGAGGCTGTGCAGATTGTAGCCTTTTTGAAAGTACATCATATCAAGTTTTTATCTGACATACTGATGAAAGATGAAAATATAAAGCATTATTAAATATTGTTACAATCCTCGGTTTGTTTTAGATTTTAAAAATATATCGCCAAATTTTAAGTTTATTTTTTTTCACTAGTTTTGATTGTGGACAAGATATTTAAAATGCATGAATTATGGATAAACAAAAGCTGTTTTCTGGAGACAGTTTTTTTTTTTTTTTTTTTCTGTTATGCAGATTGAAA
Source organism: Acanthosepion esculentum (assembly GCA_964036315.1). Taxonomy (NCBI): domain Eukaryota; kingdom Metazoa; phylum Mollusca; class Cephalopoda; order Sepiida; family Sepiidae; genus Acanthosepion; species Acanthosepion esculentum. The sequence goes on from OZ038502.1 coordinate 11,358,725, forward strand.
AGACCAATGTTATAAATGCTTGTAAAAAGCAATGAATCTGTTAATATGCTTGCAACCATGGTTGCTGCTCTAGCCAGGAGTTGTTTCAATTTACTCTCTCCTCCAAGCCACTCTTTACATCTTCTTCCATTTTCTCAAATCAAATTTACATTTCTTAGTTTTTAGAAAATGCTGTTAATGGTTTCTCTGCCAACAAACAATATTTCGGGGATCAAACCAGGAAGATTTTATTTAATGATATAAAAAAGCAGTATCTCATTTCCTTGGGAGACACATATCAAGCTTCAGTCAGATTCTAATGAAATGATATGGAAACAAAAAAAAAGAAACAATTTTATTACATATTTTACAAACTTTTTAACCAATTTTTATATTTTAAATTGGTATGTACACATTGAGGAGTTGCTAAGAAGCCCAAAGCATGGTGTACTAATGAAAATTGGCTTGGATTGAGGAACTGGATAGCTGAGTTCAAATTCCATTCAAGTTCATTACATCCATTTACATGCTATACTCTTGGGGAAAAGTATGAATCCATCTCTACTGCTAGCTATGGTAAATAGCAGGACAGTTTGGACCCTATGGCTTTGATTGGCAACATGTCTAGGAGAAGCAAAACTCTAAATTCAACCCAGTCTGGATAGGGTTGGGCTTCCTGTTGTTTGCCCAGGAAATACCACTGCTGCTGTGGCTGCAGTAGATGTGGTACTCCTATGACCCTAAGAGGTTACAGGACTCATGATCCTTACAATATCTACATGGTTTTAAACTTGTTCATTTGAAAATGATTTGAGTTAGGATTTTATTATGAGGGAGATGCTGAAAAGGTTTCAGCCTGAACCATTTCCCAAAATATGCCCAATTTCTTTTTTATTTTTGAAGGGATTGATAACTTTTTGGTACTCCCTCATATCTTTATTTCTTGTTTTTTTTTTACTTGATATTCTGATTGCTCTTTCTTATAAATTAATTATTCTTACAGGTACCACTATTAATAATACTTTCATCATTTAATGATTAACAAGAATAAAACACTAATTATAGGGAAATTGTTTGAATAAGACTGCAATTAATGAGAAAACAGGCAGGTAATATTTTTTGTTTACCTTGAAAAATAACATTCCATAACAACCAATTTTCTCCGACATTTGCTCATTTTTTTTGTCGGGTGTTTGAAAATGAAACAACAAACTATCCTTTATAAGTTAACTAATAAGTTCTTCAAATTTTCAAATGGTAAATTTTCTTTGTAATATTTCAACTTTTCTTTGTGCAATTTTGAATTTTGTGTTTATCAAATTAATACATCTAGAATTGTGTATTTTCTTCTGCCTTTTTCTTCTGGTAAGAGATCAAGTGTAAATATGTTCACTCTCATCACAACTATACTGTCTGTGTAGCCTTGGTAGATTAGGGTGAATGGGATTAGTCTCCCCCAATAGCATCCCTTAAGAAGGAACTCTGAGGTGGGTGAGGAGCACACACAGCGAATACAAAAATTAAAATTATATGGCTATCTCTTATAAGCGATTTAAGAGATGATATGAGACTTCTGAAAGCAACAATGAAATAGAAAAAAAAATCAATTTCCAACTTTCATTGATGTAGAATCAGCAGAGGGTGATATATCAAAAGTGTCTCCTTTCGTGTTGCAAAATAAAGAATAATAATACTCTATTAATTTAAGTGATGTCCAAAATGATGCAGAGAAATTACTAAAAATCAAGCAAATTGACAACAATAAAGTCAAGGCCTTCCCCCATCAATTTCTTAATTTATCAAAGGGAGTAACAAAATGCCCAGAACTGTCACTTTGTTCATCAGAAGAAATTGAAAATGACGATACCTTAAAAAAGCAAGGAGTAACAGATGTTAAAAGAATGCAAGTAAAAAGAGATGACACAATAATAAACACCAACACATACATTTTGACATTCGAAAAGCCGACTCTATCAAAAGAAATAAAGATAGGTTACACAATAGCCAAAGTAGAGCCATACATTCCTAATCCCCGTAGATGTCATAAATGTCAAAAATTTGGTCATCTTCAAAATATTTGTACTAGAACATCAGTCTGTCGAAGGTGTGGGGGAACCAGAAACTGAGCATGATGAATCACCTTGTGAAAGGCCCCCTTTATGTCTAAACTGTAAAGAAAAACATTCAGTAGACTCTGAAGAGTGTAACATTTGGAAAAAGGAAAAGGAAATAATTAGAAGAAAATACATGCAAAATATCTCCTTCCAAGAAGCCAGGAAACAGGTTGAATCTAATCCACTTCAAGCATCATATGCAAATATCACTAAAATATCAAATCAACAAAAAGTCATCCAAGAAAACAATGCATTAAGAAGCCAAGATCTTAGAACTCCTATTAACGAATTAAAAAGTTTAATAGAACTACTAAAATGTAGTATATCACTCATAAATCAAACAGCCATAGACAAAACATCCTGTCCTGCCAAAACAAAAATATCTCTACATGTCCAAAACAATTAAATCCGGAAATTCTTAACCAAAGTACAAAAATTCAAGAAATAGAAAATTCTAAACATTCTCAAGAGAATCAAAAGGTACATAAAAAAAAACTCAACTTTTAGGGAAGAATCAAGAGAAATGGACATCTTTCACAAAATAATATTAAAATAACATGTAAAAAGGATATAGCAAATCTTCTGGCAGAAACTTTTAAAAACAATTCTGCGAGGGAAAACTATAAGCAACAATTAAAAAAAATTCCACAGGATGCAGAAAAAAAACAAAAGAAGGCAGAACTTTAATTCAAATAACAAAGAAGTATATAATCAGCCTTTTACTCTAGAGGAACTCATAAATGCCATAAGGAAATCACCTTGGTACACCTACTGGGCTAGATGAAATTCATTATTAATTTCTTGAACAACTCCCTCCAAAATTATAAAAATATTTGTAAAATGTATTCAACGAGATATGGTTTAAGGGAATATTACCTAATAGCTGGAAACAAGCTACTGTGATTCCCTATACCTAAAGCAGATAAAGATAAATCAGATCCCAAAAACTTTCGACCTATAACACTAACAAGGTGTGTATGCAAAACCTTAAAAAGAATAATAAATAAGACTGAATTGGTATCTCAAAACTAATGGTTTAATTTCCAAACTCCGGTGTGGTTTTTGAAATAAAAGGCAACATTGTTAGACTTTCATTAGAGAAGCTTTTATTAAAAAACAACTTGCAATAGCCATTTTCTTTGATTTAGAAAAGGCCTATGAGACAACTTGGAGGCTGGGAATAATGAATGACTTATACAAGTTGGGATTAAAGGGCAGATTGCCCAATTTGATAAATGACTTTTTATCTGATAGAAGTTTCAAGGTTAGGGTTGGATCAACGCTCTCCGACTCCAAAATCCCAGAAGATGGTGTTCTACAAGGTTGTATCTTATCTGTTACACTATTTAACATAAAGATAAACAACATCGTTAACTGTCTGAATCAAGGTGTTGATGATTCACTATACGTAGACGACTTTCTGATTTGCTACAGATTGAAGAACATACATACAGCAGAACGGCAACTGCAAACGTGTCTAGATAAATGAAATCAATGGACCATTGCAAATGGCTTTAAATTCTCTCCAACCAAGACAAAATGTATTCATTTCTGTAATCAGAGAAAAATGCACAATGACCCAACCCTGAAACTGGAAGGGAACGAAATCGAAATGACAGATCATCATAAATTTCTGGGAATATTCTTTGATAAAAAACTGACATTCATACCTCACTTTAAAGTACATAAAGCAGAAATGTTTCAAAGCATTACAATTATTACGAGTTGTGGCAAACACTGACTGGGGAGCTGATCACATGTCACTCGTAAAATTATATAGAGCTCTAATAAGATCTAAATTGGACTATGGATGTTTCATATATGGTTTGACTCTGAAATCTTATCTAAAAATCCTTGCAACAATACACCATGCAGGATTAAGACTGGCTCTGGGGGCTTTCAAAACATCACCCGTAGAAAGTCTATATGCAGAAACCCATGAGGCACCTTTAAAGTTAACACGTGAAAAACTAGCATTGCAATATTATCTAAAACTGTAATCATGTCCAACTAACACTGCATATCACTGTACCATCAACCCTAAATAAGAATTTCTTTTCGATAAAAAAGAACATGCCGTCAAACCTTTTGGCCTTTACATGAAAAAGCTAGTCAACGAAACACAATTAAATCCAACTATTATACTTAAATCCACCAACTCAAAAAAATCCTCCCTGGTTAATGAAGTACCCTATAATTTTGTTAAACCTTACCAAATATTCCAAAATGAATTCTAACTCATCCAATTATATGGAAGAAATAATGTTCTACAAAATCACCCAAACCATAAGCATATATACACAGATGGTTCTAAAATGTTGATCAGAGTTGGGTGCTCACTATACTTGACAACGTAATAATGCAGAAAAGATAGCTAGATAATGCCTTAATGTTCAGTCTACATCTGGCTTTAGATATTATAAAATCTAGTGAGTCAGATAGATTCACCATCTCTTCTCACAGCTTTGAATAATAAAAACATGAAAAACCCCTTAATTAATAATTTATTAAATAGATTTGACTCGATTTATAAGGAAAAAGATAGAGTAATAGTTTTATGCTGGATACCAAGTCATATTGGCATACAAGGAAATGGAAATGCAGACAAAATGGCCAAGGGATCTCTGAACATGGCTGCCTCTAAAGCAATGGTGCCTCACACTGACTTCAGACCCTGCATAAACAGGACCATTAAAACAAATGGCAGCAGTTATGGAACAACTGCGATAACAAGAAACTTTTCAATATTCAACCTATCATCAGTGAAATACCGGCAAGTTCCAGAAAGATAAGGAGAAAGGAGGTGGCTCTAGCCAGACTCTGTATTGGTCACACATAGATAACCCACCAACATCTGCTAAAAAGTGAGGTACCTCCAACATGTGTCCCAAGCCAAGAATCTTATACAGTCAAACACATCCTACTAAACTGCCATAGTCTCCAACAAATCCATAGTAAACACTATAAATCGGATAACCTAAAGGATCTATTCAAAAATCCTAATCCAAGTAACATCATAAATTTCAGTAAAGAAATTGGGATCTACAGAAAAATCTAAAATTAATCAATGCATTTTTGAAAAACAATATTTTTGAAAAAAAGAAAAATATATATTACAGGTATACATTTTTTAAAAAAAGAAAAAATATTACCAGCAATAGATAATTGAAAGAAAATTATTACCAGAAATAGAATTGTTGAAGTAAAAATTTTACCAGAAATAGATTTAAAAAAAAATATTACCAACAATAAAAATTTTGTTGGCATTAAATGACCCATTGAGGTTGATATGCCGTAAAAGCAAACCAAACCAAACCAAACACTGAAAAAATGTCAAGCAAAAAAACTATTCTTTGATTTAATTTATATTATCTTTAGTCTTGAGGGCGTCATCCTATTCTGGATTTGGATTCCATATATGTGACAAGTAGGTTAAGATTCTGCAACCAGAGATTCTACAAAATTATTGAAATTTCCCAACCAACACTTGCATGTTTTGCTCCCTAAAATGAATTTGAATCTGTATTATATTATTTGGGCCTTGTGAACTTTTCCATGATGCTTAGTGTCTTTGCTTAAGGTAATTTACTATAAATGTTGTGGCACAAAGGAACTGCAACATGTCTAAATCCTCCAAAATTTGCACCCATGTCTAAACGAGAGTGCATTTATATTTTAAAAAAAAAAACTATTTCAGAGTCTTCACAGGAAACAAATTATTTTGTATTTCTTATAAACCATTTCCCAGATGTTCTTGACATGTTATTTGCATCATGGGCCAAAGTTTGAAACTAATAAACAACAATGGAAAATGAGTGAAATTGATGTGAAAACAATTTCAAGACAGCAATTTTTAGGGATTGATAAACACATTAATTTGATGAATTCTCAAATTTTGTTATTTATTAACACTTGTAGTAGCCTAGAATGTTGTTACCTCCATTAAACTGGAAATTTAAACACAGGAAAATGTTGTCCTCAATGGAAAGTAACTTCTGTTAGACATTTCTTGTTTGTTTTTCAATCAAATTTGTTGGATATTGTTAATTGCTGTTTCTTATCATATTAATGACAGAATATATGCATATGCTATTTCAATATATATTTATTTTATATTTTATTATACCGATTTTGAAAGTTACTGTTTTTTTATATTGGCATATTTATTTCCCTTAGACCATAATTTTATTCTTCTAAATTGCTATAATTTGATATTGAATTAAATCGAGAATTTATTGGAATTTGTGAAATTTATTATAATTTGAAAATATCATGCTTATTTGTGAAATATAGATCAATTAGAAAAATAGAAAAACCTAAACACATTTTCAATCGAGTGGAATTCAAGTGTTTTCAACATTTATGTTATTGTCACCAAATGGAAACTGGCTACGCAATTATTTCTCTGTTTGTGATGTGGGTAGGTGCAATATATTTCAGCATTCTTTCAGAGATTTCTCCCATATAATATCTACACAGTCTTTTCCTGCATCTAGGCCAAATTCTCCTCTTACCAAGCACAACAGTATGGCTTGTAAAAATTATAGCAGTGTTTATATAATATATATGTTTATATCATTATAAACAACTATAGCATTGCTGTCATTGCTCGAGTTCAAATTGTAGATAAGAAGAGATGTTGTTAACTAAAAGGACATTGTGAAGTAATGCAGATGAAAGCGAGATCCATGAAAATATGCTCTTAATATGAAATAAGTCTGAGGTATGCAACAAATTAAAAGTATTGTTGAATCAGTGCAAAAATAAACTTGATGATTAATCAAGTAGATTTTCAATTTAATGGCTCATGTTCTAGTCTAACAGACCATTACTACTCTGAAGTTTAGTGAATTTGCTCCATACTAAGTACTCCATACTTAATTTTGTTCCAGACTAAGCTAAACTGTAAATCTCAACAATAAAACCATGATTGTATTGTTTTGAATGATCTCCTAAACATTCATTTTATGAAGTCAGTGATCTTTCCAATGAAAGAAATTCAAATTTTCTAATAAATAAGGTATTGTCTATCCATTATCAATATTTCATTATACTGAGTTCCCAATAATGGCATCAAAATATCTCCTGATAATTTGTGATCTTTTAAATACCAAGTGTCTTCAATGATGCCATCAATTTTCAAGGAATTGAAAGCAAATAAAATTCCAGAAGTAATAATAATAAAACGATAAATCCAAACAACTTGATCAGTTTAAGTTTCCCTTGTTTTAAGGAAAAAATTTCATTATGGAGTAATTCTGAAATTCTTAACAATCTTTGACTTGCAAACATAAAAAAAAGGATATGATTGATATTCAAATAAATAGCAAAATACTTTCTGATATTTCAAAAGAGATGCAGACTAACGGTTCTTGGAATGTTTTTCTTTAACCAAAACAATGCGATCAACCATATTCCAAAGAAGAGTGATTCATCATGGAGAACTTAGACTGCATACATAATTGACAATCTTTATTTAAAAAGAAAATAATTATACCTGAAATGGATGATAGAATTTAATGAATATTTTGGTAAAATGCAATGCTAATAACCTTGAGATTTTACATTTAGACTTACCTTTAATGTTTGCAGCAGCTTCCATCATGTAAATTTTGCGACAAACATTTATTAAAGTCATCTTAAACAAGTACATGGCCCAAATTCAGTGAGAACTATGTTCACAACAATGAGAACTTAAGCTATTTGATGTAATGGAATGGTTAGTAAATTTGTTTCACCAAATCAGTTACAGATGAGTAGTGAGTTCAATCCTGACTGGGTGCTCCATACTTGCTGGCTTGTGACACATCTAAGTTATGCTTAATAAATCAAGAGTGTTTTGATTTTGCATCACAGACTAAATGCCATGCATGTATGGTAGCATGAGAGAATAAACAAAACAATACCATTGGTGAGGCAAAATAAAAAGATAAAAATTATAAATATAAAATTCTTTTGTATTTGCTGATGCAGCAGATGCAAGTAGAATGTCTTTGTGCAGGTGAGGTGTAGCGATTTTGGATGTGGGTAGAGTTGGTAAGGCATAGAGTTGATGCATTGGTGGGTCAGTTGACTGAGATTATGGTAGTGATGATAAAAGAGGCTTGAAGTGGTTAATGAATCGTGATCACGCACAATCAAATGAAAACAGCAATAACCAACCTGTGAGGAGGTGTGAAAAGATAACAGAATTGTTGATAGAACGTTCTTTAGTTGACATTGGTCATGGAAGCGATTTGGTGTAAGGGTGGTGTTAGTAAAACCAGGAGTTAACAGATATGTTGGGTCATAGTGAAGATATTGAGAGGGGCCTGAAGTGGATTAGTCAAACCACAAATCTAACCTTGCTGATACAGAGGATGTGAGGAGAATAACTATGTGTGTATGGTGTGGATATTTAGAGGAGGGTGGCTCTCAAGCAGATATGTGTCAAGTCAGTTGAATAGAATCCCCATGTTAGTGTCGAGTCACCAGTTTGTTGAACATGTTTTGTATCGCTCATAAGTAGCATTCTTATAAATAAAATGTCGAGACTCCTAAGCTCATCTTTTGTTTATATTATTTCTCTGGCAGCAACTTTCACGATCTTGTATTTTTGATGGGATTTGTTTTGTGGGCCAGATATCATGCTTAGAACCCCTGCACAAAAATGACCTTTTTAAGTTTTGCTTTCTTAATGTTCACATCAGGACGACATGCACAGTGAATCTGAAAGAGATCTAATTTGCAGCTGAGTATAACAGGTGTTAGCTGTTCAGCATTTTTATTTTAAAACCCAATGCTATGCTAAATAAGGGAAACAACTACACAAATACAAAATGTTAAATAACTCAACATTAATATTGTAAATCTCTTCTGAAATTATTGGGCACAAATATTAAAACAGTTATTGAGGCAAAATATCTTTCAGTATCTCAGGGGGAGCCCCTGTATTTGTAAGCCAGTCTGTGATCTGCTTGCAACCCCTAATCCATTCAATTTGGATTTCATCTTAGATCTCTTTAACTCTTGCCACATCAACCCTCAGAAGATGATCACTAACAAGGTTTGTTGAATTGAATGTCTCTACCTGAGAGATGCTTTGTTAGCTTTGCAAAGCACTACAGTTGAAATATTTCCTGTAACATAGCCATTATTAAAACACCAACGTCAGCTGCTATACTAATAACAACCAATCTTCAGTTTTGAGCATTTTCCCAACTTTCGATAAAATATAAAACCTCTGCTGGGTTTCATATTTGCTAATGACTTATTGGCCTCAAAATGCATTTTCACTTTAAGCTATTTTGCAATATTACTCATTTTACAGACATCAAACTATATATGTGATATGTATCTGGATAGATAGATAGATAGATAGATAGATAGATACCCACGTCATTTGACCAGCAAATCTTTTTCAATCTTGTCATCTAGACTCAGATCATCATTTTTTCTCCTTTTTTTTTTTAAATTGGTGATGTGGATGATTTGATCTAGATTAATTCTATTTTTGGATTGCTTGATAGTCAATCAAAAACATTTGAATGTTCCATTGTCCTGAGTACCTACTTTGAACATCCTTTTTAATTCTGAGATCACATCTTTGTTGAAATATTTATTTCCATAGAATGTAAAATCATCCCCAATGCATTACGAGAGTACTGATCCGAGGCGGAAATTGGTTAGAGTAGAGAAACAAATTAGACACTGGTTTGAAGAAATGATCAAAGGTTTCTTATCATTTACAAGATATTAAAATATCTCTGGTAAGTTGTATACTGTGACATTCAAATGTGTGGTGCTATGAGGTGTGGAGTGAGCATGGGCTTAACCAGGTTGACTGCATGGTAGCTATCAATTTGGGCTTGTCATGTGCAATAGTGTAGTCCATTCTCTTTCTGTGTTCACAGAAGGTCATTTTCAAAGCATAATGGTCAGACAGGCAACCAGCCATGCTCCAGGTTAGTGTGCATGTGTGAAATCTCTCTCTGCTCTGTTCAGCTTCTCTTATAGCCTATACAAGAGAAATGTATTGACATAGTTGTAAGCATCTGTGACAAGCAAGAGTTGTGTTGATAATGGCTAGCACTCTGGTATATTTGTGTTTGTTTTAAAATTTGTTTTGAGTGTAGTGTGGTATGTATGTGTGTAACTTAACTAGACAAAAATTGGTGTGCAGTTACGTTTTTAATAATTGCATAAATTTGGCTTTAATTAGTTATCTCTAAGTGTGTGTAAATTGTGATACCTCTCATCCCAGCATATTACCCTGCAAAAATGCTGATGTGAAATCTATTGTCTCAACTTGTAAACTCTTAACAAATGTTGCTAACATCACCAGACACACAGCTTTTTGGCTGCAGGATGGAGAATCTTTTTGAAAATAATTAAAATCTTCTTACACTCTTTAACCTTCATGCACACAAAAGAATTGGATCAAAAGGACATTTTTTTTGTTGACATTGTTATTATTTTAACTGCTTTCACTTCATTGGCAATGTTTGTTATAAAAAGCAATGATTTGAATTTTAATAAAATCCAAGCATATGAAAGTGAATTAATGCATTTTTTGTTCTTTGAGAATTTACAGCTAAAATATTAAAGACTATTTATTCATAAGGTTGTTTATTTACAAGAATAATTTTAGATTTACAACATTCTAAAAATGCTAACCAGCTAATACAAAGTTTATTATTTATTAATTTAAAAAGAAATAAATATTTTATTCACAAATTTATTAAAGGTATGATCAAGAAAGTTTAAATAAACAGATAATGATGAGTAACAGTTATTCCAAATTTTGAAAAAAAAAAAAAGACATAGTAATTGTGAGTTCAATCCCTGGCCAGACATTATTTATTTGGATTCAGTGCAAACAATTGAGCAGTACTAATATTAACAAGATGAGATATCCGTAGACATGGGCAGTAGAACAAGGAGAGTCTATCGCCATAGATTAAATAATGGCTTCAGTTGAGAATTTGCTGTAAGTTAAAAGCTCTATACACACTTGATGAGGGTCAGACGGTACAACGGCCAAAACATTGCTACAAAAAAGATGAGGACTTGCATTTGGTTTCAATACTTACACATTTTCAATAAACTATAATAGTGACATGGTTAGAATAAATTTAAATGTTCTGCGTCCAGTAAAGAAAGAAAAACTTTATGAAAGCAGAAGTAAGTGAAGGAATTTCAAATATGAGTACTTAGACATTTTTTTTTTTTTTTACAAAAGTTCTATCCCATTCAGTTGCAGTGTCATAAAAGACATAAGAACATAATACTGCCATGACAAGTGCCTCTTTTACATATAGCAGACCACCAGCAGTAAATGCTAGTGGCATGTTACTCAGTGGAAGATTGGTGGCTTGCATCTAGGGTTATGCCGTCTTGTCCAATTCAAAGATAGCATTAATATGCAATACAGTAGTCTTTGGTAAAGTATCTCACCAAATTCTGAAATACTACCAAATCACAGCTTAGCCCATTTTCAACCCTTCTTGTATTCATAATGGTTGAAATTTACTGTTTCTTCTACTTCATTAATGGCTGGTTGTGATGAAGAAAATGGTGACTTACCATGATAAAACAAATGACAGTGTGTTGTGTGCTATCTACCAGCAAAAAAGGAAGCTTCACGTAACTTCTGCCTTTATATAGAGAGCATCATGGCAATTTCTGTGCCACCTCAACTAATCACGGACTTTACAATTTAAGCCCTGAACAACTGTACACAGATGATTTTCTTGTTCTTGGCCTTCAGGCTTGGACAAAAGCCATATTACTTTTAAGGGAATTCCTTGTCCTGGGGATTCCAATCCCACTGCTGCAATTATTTTAGAAAGTCCTTATTTTTCTAGTTACTGTTGTTACTATACATTATCAGAAAATTAAAACCCAAACACCTAAAATTCAATAAAACATTAGATTATGGAGAAGATTTTCTTAAAATGTTTATTGTATATAAAAAAAAACCCTGCTCACATTAGTCTTCAAGTATGTTTTTCTTATGCTTACCTTGCCAGTTTCTTTTTTGATCATTCTCTAATTTTTTGTAGCAATTTCCATCACTTTAATTTCTCCAAGATATCTTTCTTCTAACCTATTACACAATCTTTCTAACTGAAATAAAAAAAAAACAGATGCCTCAGTAACTATGTACTTATAACCCTTGAATTGCATAATCAAATCTCATACCAGTTATAAATATTTCTAATGAAAAGAATAGTCTGAAATTCATATGGTATATTTATATAAACATGTGCTAAAACTTTTACCAACATCGGTTGGTTAACATGAATTTCCGAGACAAAACATTGATTTTGATAATAAAATCTGACCTTGCCAATGTTGACGTGACTTAAAGTATCGAAAGTCCATTTCAGCTAATAAAGTTTTTTTGGTTTCAATTCCTTTGATAGCAAAATGCTATTAAAAATAATTTCATAGAGCATTTTCTGAAATAAAATTCCCAAAATGCAAGCAAAATAAAAAAATAAAAAAGTCTTATTAGTATCTTTTATAAGCCAACCATAATTGATCAGCTATTTAGTGCTGAGAAGAATAATGCTTTCCTGTACGTTGAGTACTAATGTTAGCATTAGTGTAGCCATTGATACGCTAACACTGAATCCGAATGAGAAAAGACAGGGACAGCTGCGAACAGGAGGACTGCTAGTAGCTATGTGGTGTGTGATAGTGTAGGATAGAGTATCCTTGTGAAAAAAACGGTTTTGTAATGTTGTCAAACTTTTTTAAAAGTTCACAAAATATAGGGTTATCCTCTGTGTTAGCCACTGTAGGATATAATGGAATTATATTATGAATGTTTCCAGGTGATTGAGTATTTCTCTTAGGGTCAGTCAGTCAATGTCTGTGAACATCAATGAGAAGGTCAAATTTGTGTAAGAAATCTGTCCCCAATATGACCTTTTCTACATCTGCTAAGCCAAAGAAGTGAGTGAATCCTTGTCTCAATATATATAAGGATATTTGTGCACCACTGTCCACCAGAAAACATATACCAGTAGTGCAGTCTCAAACAAATAGTAAGCAACAAACATCTCCCACTCCAGCACACCAAGTCACCTCTAGTTGCGAGCTTGGTCTTTTACTTTCTTTAACTGGAATAAATAGGGGGGTTTATAGTAATTACCCCTATCCCCAAATTTCCTGTATGAGTAACACATTGGGTCTTTCCTACTAGCTCTTGTGTGAGCTTTACTTTAGAAGTGGGGAATGCTAAACTTCTGTAACCTTCTCTCTAAGTCTTCCATCCTAGCCTTTAAACTTTGCTGTCCCATTAGGAATCTAACGAGAAGATTTGGTTTCTGTGTCTGTATGACAGAAATGGGAGCAGTGAATCATGAAGCTAAGTGTGCCACATTATCTGCTATTTTAACTAGCTTTTTGATGGGTGCATTTTAGCCCATCACAGCTAAAACAGCGTGATACACACATGGCAAACGTTGGAGAAAAATGACATATAATGCCATTCACATTACTTTCTCCAGCTCAATGTTGCAAATGATGTAGAAATTGCACTGGCTTCCTGTCTCACAATTTTCCTGATGCAGGAGTTGCAACAATTTCTTTTGCCCGGACATAGGCGTCCTCTAGTTAGCTCCACTTTTTTGCGTAAAAACAGCATAGCATGATGAAAAAGGTCCCAAACTCAAAACAAAGTTTTATCGTCAAAATGTTTGTTATTATTAAGAGGAATGAACAAAATATTTTTTAATTATATTTTAAAAAATTTTCCTCTTTTCTAACACATTCTAAATTTGGGTCAAAAATCTTTTTTTTTAAATTTGTTTTTTTGTCAACTGTGTAAGACTTGTGGGAATGGACATTTTTGTGTAGGTGTTTCTGATAAAATGACATTAATTTGGAAATTCTTGCAAAAATCAAATAATTGTCAGATTTTAATGAAATTTTTAGGACTTATATGAAAATGAATTAATTTATTTTTGAAATTTTATTTCTAGAAAATCTTGGTAAATATATATATATGTATACATATATATATGTTTTTTTTTTACATCTGGTACCCCCACCCCATGAATTCATGAAATTTTCTAGAAATTCAAATCATATTAAAATTGTATTTATAATAAATTGAAGACTATTAACTAAGCAAAAATTAAAAGGGTTAATACAAATCATCACACCAAAACTTTTTACGATTATGTTAAAAAGTTTTGGTGTCATGAGTTTTAATTTAAAAGTATTTTTTTTTGTGAGTCAATGTTATTTTTTTCTTTTTTTTTAGTATGGTGTATCATAAGTGATATGGTTAAAAGGTTGCGTGTTTCAAGGCTTGTCTCTCACCCTTTAGGGAAAACTCCTTGACATATAAACATTTTCAGCTGTGGCTAATTCTTTCATTTCACTGCCGTGTTTCATCATCCCTATGTTTCAACAAGCTTCTTTATAAATATCGAATGATAATTTTCAAAGTTTTTGTTCATGTTTCACAAAATATTTTAAATTTTTCTGTCTTCATCTTCCTTTATATAGTGTGTATACTGTTCCTAGTGTGTGTCATGCATGAAGGATTTTTAATTTCATAAAAAATACATTTAAATCTTAGGTATACTGAATTTTTGGAGATACCTAGATGGCGATATTTTTGTGTTTTCCTCGTGATCGTTATTAGTAAAGAAACATCGCTGCTGCCTGCCTGAATTTGAACCTAGAGAGAAAAGGAAGTAGCAGTAATAATTGCGAAAACTGTATAAATGTGTTGCAGAAATTGAGCCATGCCAAAGCTATACTTATTGATATTTAAAAAAAGAACTTACTTCCCTTGTTGGACATAGATATTAAAAACAAAAAAGTCCACAATACTCCTGACCAATTTTTTTTTACAGTAAGGTTCACCCTGTACAAGGCCTGGAGGCCACTTGAGGTAGAGGGTTATGTTAAGAAGCAGTTTATTTACATTATTTACTTTGATCAGACTGTTGTCCTCATCTTTATTGTCATGTTCACGATGTTTCAGACATTGTACGCTCCAGCCTTCTTCAGGTGATTTGAATTTCAAAACTGAACCCCTTATTTCATCCAGTGGGGTAGATTGTTCTAGTTCCATGTGCCATGCCTCTTTTGAATGTCTCGGTTATCTCCTTTAATTCATCTCTCCACATTTATTGTTCACCATTGTCATAGCCAGGTATTGACCTTAGAACTTTTTGCTTCATTTCACTGCATCCAACCAACATTTTGTTTCCATTTCTCTTCCATTTCTCTTACAAGTTAATCGTTACTCA
Source organism: Acanthosepion esculentum (assembly GCA_964036315.1). Lineage (NCBI taxonomy): Eukaryota > Metazoa > Mollusca > Cephalopoda > Sepiida > Sepiidae > Acanthosepion > Acanthosepion esculentum. The sequence continues at coordinate 11,374,074 of OZ038502.1, forward strand.
CATGTTTTGTCCATCTTACTCCCAGCATCCTTTAAGAACTACATTTCGGTTGCTTCAAGGATCATCCTCACTTATCAGGAGATTTTCCAGCGTTCACTGCCATTTTTTTAACCCTCGTTCTGTTTGAGCACCCTAACATATTTTATTACTAACCATTCTAACCTAACTTGTAATTCTGCATTTTCGTCTAGTTAGAAATCTGTCTTTGAATCTATAGAAGGGACATTCTTTGAGAATTAAGTTTGTGAGTCGTCATTACTTTCCATGTTCTAGTTGGCCTTTTCTCTGCTTGCTAGGTAGAAATATTGTTTCGAAATGGAATTGTCTGACTGTAACACTTGCCAGCATAAGTGGGTTGGTGTTTATGCTGTACTCACAAAGCTGGCTAACCATATATTTTTATTATAGGTCAATGGGACTAAGTTAAAACTTATTGTTGTGTATGTGTATAATACAGACAATATGCTATTTTTATCCCCCAGTACTCCCAACTAGTGTCAGCCCTGTGACTCTGCCAACTACATCCCCCTCTATTGTTTTTGTTGTTGTTGTTGTCATTGTATATGTTATATGTAATAGAAGTAGGTAGGCTTTCCTACTGCCCAGTCTACACTCTTCCCCCATCTACTGGACTCTAGTAGAGGCTCAAACCTTGTTTCGTGTTTAGGAAGGGGTTCCCAGATCTTTCTCTCTCTCTCTCACTGTCTCTCTCTGGCCTCTGTACTGGTGCTGCTGTGTTTCTCCCGTAATGTGTGCAGTCTGTGGCATTGCCTGTTCATTCTGAGGGTACAAGGTTGACAGTCCCTGGTTGCTATTTCTGACTGGTAGTTAGGAGCCCTAACTCTTGCGTAGCATCTTGAGTGGTCGCTCTGATCAACAGTTGTATAATATCGGGATGTCTGTAGTGCCATGTCGCGCATGGATAGGTGTCCTTGCAGTCATCTCCGGTGGGTAACCCTGAGGCCACATTATGAGTCAGGTTGTGCCAAACTCTCTCTGCCCACGTCATGGGTGATAACCGTCGGCAACCAATCTTGACACCTCTATCCCTTCCTCTGATCTCTTGATCCCTGGCTACCTTCCTCTCCTCAGAAAAGACTCTCTAACCCACATGCATGGCCTTGGTGTCTACGTCAAGGACCATCCCCCTCTAGCTAGAGAGTGCTATCTCGAATCCCCGGAACATTTGTACTTGTGTCTCCGGCTATCTCTTCTCAATGCTGTAAGCTATCTCTTCTTCCTCTATTGCTCTCCATGCTCTCAGGACTGTGGAATACTTTATGTCATTTCTGACAGCATAGACAAGGCTCTCTCTCTCCATCCGTTCGCTCACATATTTGTGTTTGGCGATTTTAACGCCCATCGCAACAAGTGGCTTAAGAATGCTACTACCGACCTCACAGGCATTCATACTCTCAACTTTTCAGTTTCTCAATCCCTCACACAGATAATTGATTTCCCCATGCATTTTGCTTACAACCGGGATGGTAAGGCCTCTCTCCTCGACCTGTTTTACCTCCATCCCTCAGTCTTGTACTGCCACGCAGCTTTGTCCTCTTGGTAACTCCTATCATGCTGTACTGTCAATTTAGTATCTCCTTCAACCCCACCCCATGCAAAGAGCCTCCTACCACCAGAACCTCGTTCTGCTACCAATGAGCTGACTGGCACTCATTCCGTGATTTCCTCTGCGATGTCCCCTGGGATGCTGTATTTAAGCTCCCTGTTCAAGAATGTGCTTTAGAGGTCTCTTCCTGGGTTAAAGCTGGAATTGACACTTTCATCCCCTCAAGGAAATTTAAGGTCAATTGCCCATAGGAACCAATTTTTCCACCTATTTCGTAGCCTTATGTTCGACTGCAATAGACGCCTATTTGCCTCCGCCCGTAACGAGTGTAAGTGTGTCTTCAACGAAGCTAAGTCACTATATGCTGCTCGGATAAAGGAACGTATTGCATCTCGCAAATTCGTCTCCAAGGATTATTGGCGTCTCAGCAAGAGCGTTCTGAACAATAGCAAACCCTCCATTCCTTCCCTGTTCAATCAGTTCGAAGTCCTGACCCTCTCTGCCAACAAGACTGAATGCTTTGCTCAGAGATTTTCTTCCAATTCAACGCTTGACTCTTCCGGGGTACCCATGCCCGATTTCCTTCCCAGAACTGAGGCCCTTTTGAGCAGATTGCACATATCCCCGTCATTGGTATTGGGCATTATCTCTAACTTAGATCACCAGAAAGCTATGGTGGGGATGGGATACCAGCCATTGTCCTGAAGAAATGCGCGCCTGAATTAGCACCTGCCCTCTCTAAATTATACAACTACTGCCTCAATGAGTCTTGTTTTCCTGACTGCTTGAAGTCCTCATCCATTGTTCCTGTCTGGCGACCCTTCCGACCCTTCTAATTACCGTCCTATCAGTCTTTTACCTCTCTTTGGCAAAGTCTTCAAAGCCCTTATCACCACCAAAGTGATTAATCACCTGATATCCCATGATCTGCTCTCAGACAAGCAGTATGGTTTCCGCTTTGCCCAATCTACAGCCGATGTGCTTACGGCCATCACTGAATTTGTCTACGAAGCTATTCATAATAATGGTGAAGTTCGTACTGTGGCCCTAGACATCTCCAAAGCATTTGATAAGGTTTGGCATGCCGGCCTTCTTCGCAAGCTTCAGGGTTATGGTATTACAGGTCAATTGTTTAACCTAATACAATCATTCCTGTCAAACCGTGAAATGATGGTCGTTCTCAACAGATTCATCTACAGCTCCTATCCCACTAACGCAGGTGTTCCTCAAGGCTTCATCCTAGGCCATACTCTGTTCCTTATATTCATAAATGATCTTCCTGACGCCATAGGTTCTCAAGTCGGCATCTACGCGGATGACACCACAATTTACTCCTGCCTCAAAAACAAATCTAGTGATGCTGACAAAGTTAACCTGGCAGTTCAAATAGAAAAGGACCTACAATCGGTTGTGAACTGGGGCAAGAATTGGTTGGTTAACTTTAACGCCTCTAAAACAAAACTGCTCTCTATTAACCACCACAGGGATCCATCCCTGCATCCCATTAGAATGTCTGAAGCCCAACTTCTCGAGAGCTCCTCTCTGTGGCTGCTCAATCTCACGCTGTCCACTGACCTGAGATGGAACAAATAAATCGAGTCAATTGCTTCATCCACCGCAAGGAAAGTTGGCTCCCTGTGCCGGGCCAGGAAATTTTTCTCCTCGGAATCGATCCTCCAAATCTATAAATCAACCATTGGCCCTTGCATGGAGTATTGCTGCCATATATGGTCTGGAGCCCCTGCTGTTTGCTCCAGGGTTCTTGATAAGATCCAGAGACGGATATGCAATGTAATTGGCCCTGATCTGTCATCTCATCTGCAGTCGCTCTCTCACAGACACGCCGTTGCCTTGTTCTGTCTCTTTTACAAATACTTTCACGGTAATTGCTCTGATCAGTTGCTTTCACTGGTTCCCAGGTCTCATGAATTTAAGCATCCTACGAGGCTGGCATCCCATTCCCACCCCTTCATCGTTGAAACTGTTAGATGTAGACGTCTCTTCTACTCCAATAGCTTCATGTCTCACACCTCTCGCCTGTGGAACTCCCTTCCTTATTCCTGTTTCCCTGACGAATATAATCTCCAACTATTTAAGTGTAACATCAATCGACTTCTCCAGTTGCCTTGATCTATCCACTTCCCTTTTCCACATCCTTTCCCCTTTCATTCCTATCTGCTCTCGCTTCAAATCTTCTGTATCCCCCTTGCCTTGATCGATCCACTATCTTTCTCCACATCCTCTCCTTTACCACTCCTATCTGCTCTTTTCTCCAAACCTTCTTCAACCCCTTGCATGCTAATGGCTTCTCGCCTTGCTTGGGGTGATAAGCTTAAAAAAAAAAAAGAAAAAAAATATAGGAGGACTGATATTACATAACAGTTCTGTACTCTTTGTTTCTAAAGACAGTTTCCTGTTTCTTAATACTTAGCATTTGGAAGGTATTTTTTTGCTTTTCCTATGTCCTTTCAAACTTAGATGGCAGATTTTCTGTCTTCTTTTAGAACATTTCCCAGTTATTTATGTTTTTGTATTCATTTTGCCATTTCTACTTCATAGTTTGAATCTTGAGCTGTTCCGCTTTCTGACAACCGTACATTCTGTCTTGATATAATTGATGGTTTGTCTTTTCTTCTTGCTTTCTTTTACTAATTTCTGAAGGAATTACCGTAGTTTCCTTTGTGTGTCTGTTCTCAACACCATGTCATTTGCATATCTTATGTTAACATTGTGTCTACAAATAATAAATCCTGATAGGATTTCCAGTTTTTTGTTTTTAATCATTTCACCCCAAGCAAAGCAATAAAGTAACTAAGAGGTTATTCAGTGTGAAAGAACATGAGAAAAAGAAAAAGCATTATTAAGTGGAATGAACATACGAAAAAGAAAAAGCATTGTTAAGTGTGAGAAAAGAAACTGTTAGTCTAGGACTTATGGTTACAACTAGCATCTACAACTGTAAAATGATGAGACCTTGCTGTCAATTTCGTACTGTGCTGAAAGTCTAGGAACCATAGAGAAAAGTTTATCTGAAATATAACCATGAAAGTGTTTATAGAAAAGGCACAGGGAAGCAATATTAAGTCAGTGGGAAAGTAACTGTGCCTGAGATGCCAGGTCAAGACCAATAATATTGCAGATTCTTATTTGGATTTTATCAAGGATCCCTATATATGTATTAATAGCAGCAGATCCTATATGACAACAATATACAATGCATAGATGAGTGCTAGACTTATAAATAGGTAAGACAAGTTCTAGAGAGAAAAATTGTCTAGTTAAGCGCAGTGGCTCAACTTGCCTAGCAGTAGACTTAGCAACTGCTTTAATACAAGATTTCCACTTCATGTCAGCAGAAAATGTTATCCACAGAAAGCACTGTGAGTTATTTTAGTGATGCTGATGGATAGCACAAAAGTTTATCTAAGATGATAAAAAGAGAGCTGTTTCAGTTTTGAGAAGCCATTTATTGATTATATTTCCACTTCATGTCGGCAGAAAATGTTAACCACAGAAATCACAATGAGTTATTTTCCTGGAGGTTACTTTCAGTCCAAGGCCACATTCATAAAACACCCAATCAGCAAAAATTACAAGAGCAACATTAAACCCAGTAGAAATTATTTACAGTCCGCAGAAGATGAAGTAGCATAGTCTCTGTAGACGTCAGAAGTTAAAGTTGAAAACATTTCATTAGAAGAATATGAATGAGAAATTTTAACCAGCTTATATTTGGTTCACTGGGCAAATGCAAGTTAAAAGGAAGAGAGAAAATCCTGCTGCTGCTTGGAATTGTCCAAAACTAAGCTGGTAACATTTCATCATTAGCAAGCAGACCGTATGCACACTGAAATCCAAAGGTGATTTGGGAATAGTGAAAGATGCCTCCCAAAAGTTAATGTTGCATTACAGATCAGACCAGACATCAGGTCCATTGACAGGGTGCAGTTTCTTTTAGTTAAATGCTTGTATTTTATTTTGTTGATGTTATAAAGATTACCATTTCATTTCCATCCTCCATTTTGGTTATTCCTCATTCAGTAACCCTTCCTAGGTTACAATAAAATATATATATATATATATATATATAATGTGTGTGTGTAAAATACATTAAATACAAAAAATAGATTTAAAGAAATGTACTTATATATACCCAAATGCAAATATATAATTATATACATATAGTGCTACACACCTCTCCTATATATCCCATAGATAAAAACTCTTCCTTGTGTGATCATTTAGTAAAAACATTTTGTAGATAATCAATGAACATAAATATCCCGATTTTCATTATGAACAGAATATTTTCATGAATAGAATTGCTTAAGGTACTCAGAATCTTTGTAGTTTTGAGTAGAAGGTGTTTAATTATCTATTTAAAATTCAGGAAGAAAAAAATAAAACAGTCTCTAGCTGAAATAATAAATCCTTCTTTCACAAGGATCATGTTCAGGCCAGTCATTTTACCTTGACAGACGTTGCTCATTAACAGGAAATTACCTGAAATAAATCGAATTCTTCCAGGTGTCATAATTGAGTCTTGTTTGATTGCAAGGAGAACAAAATCAGTAGGCAAAGGTAGAGTTAAATTTATACTCAATTTGTTTACATATTTTTGAATAAATTAACAAATTATCAGTACATATAAATTATACATGGATTTTATAGTTGTTTTAAATTCAACAAGAGATTAAAAACTTAAATTGAATTACCTATGAGTGACCCTCTTAGTTTTCTTTCAGCATGCTTATTTCTAGAAATTAGAAAATTAGACCAATTTCAATAAGTTCTTCCTAAGAACTCATTTTATCTCAGACATATCAATGATGTCTTAGTCATTTTTCCCAAAAAGCATTGAGATAAATATTATTGTTAATAGTAAATCTGCCATTTATCCAGGAATTGAATATTTCTACCACATCTGCTCTGGTGCTTCTGCTACGTATCTAGAGATTCTTGACAAAATCTTAAGAAGAATCTGTAATGTTTGCGGTTCTGACCTGGCTTCAGTCACTTTCCCACTTTGTCCATTCTATGATTAGTCCATTTAACATTCTGTCTTTTTGACCATTTGTCCTTCGACACTCTGTCTACACATGGAATTCCACAGGTAAGACACTCAAGAAAAGAAAATTAGAATTGACTGTTGTTGTATCTAGCTAGTAAAATGGTGATAACTATTTGCCAATCTTAAATTCATGCAATTTCAGTAATAAGGAGAATAACTCAGTGGAACAATTACCATGAAAATATTTGTAAAAAAAGAATGAGGAAAGCCGCATGACAGTGGAAAGTGAAAATGTTGGGTCAGGAATTTTATGTGTGTTAATAGGTAGCATTATTATCATTATTTAATTTTTATTTTTATATAATCTTTTATATATTTTATGATGCATGAGAGAAAACAAATGAAAGATTTTAATCTATACGATATGGGTGAAGGGACAATGAATTAAATTTATTTCTGAGAATAAAAGTGTACATTTATGTAAAGCCCATGCACTTGTTTATTTATAAAACTTGCTGCTGCTTCTTTTTCATGCTGTGTCCTTTGATGACAGAGGCGATTATGACTCTCCACAATTTCCTATCCTTTGTCACTCTTAGTAAATTTTGTCTTTTTGCTGTCTTTCCTGAACACTTTTTCTCTCACGCTTCCCACCTGTGGAAATTTCTTCAGGCTTCTTGCTTTCCACTTAACCTTGATCTTCAAATATTTAACTGCAATGTCAATCATTAACTACTGCTTGTTCTCTATTCTTAATGTTTTTTTTCTCATATTTCAAACTCAGTTACCTCAGTGTCTTAGTGGCTTTATTGCCTTGTTTGGTGTGAAATGATTAATTAAAAAAATTGCTTTGTCTTTAATATCTGAAAATAGTGAATCACCATGACTGTTGTTGTGAAAGATATTGGAGTAGTTTTCTATTTCCTTCTACATGATTTTGAATTCAGAGTTATTCTTGTTATAAAGATGTGCATATTAGCAAACAAAAACACACAAATTAATGCTGGTAAGGTGAAAAAGAAAGAAGACGAGTTGTTAAGATAAAATTATTTGTATGACAATACAGAGGGTATGAGTGGATTGTGTCTCTTTGTGGGCAAGGGAAGTGACTTGGAGGGAAGGGAGAGTCACTAGGCCCTGGAGTTGATGTATTTGTCAGGTCCATTGACCAAAGTGTTGATGACTCTCCCATTCACCACAACTGTCTACAGTTTGTGAGCAGCATTCTTAAAAGCAGCTGTGGTGGATCATAACTCATTGTTTGTTTGTTTTTTTTTCATGATTTTGCTTTGGTGGTGACATTCATGATTGGCTCCTTTTATGTTGTTTTACATTTATTTGTGAGAGGATTTATTTTGTGAGCTGGATATGATGCTCAGAGCCTCTGCGCAGAGAGCTTCATTTTTATTTTGCTTTCTTAGCATTTACATCTAGGAAACATATAGAGCGAATCAGAAAGAAATCTAATTTGAAGTAGAGTATGGCATCTATTGCCAAGAGTGGCAGCCAATCCAGATTAAAAAGATCTATTCTTCTATGTTAATTTAATCACAGCTGAGAATAAAAGAAATGCTTTTCCCATGAAGTGAATGCAAGTGGTTGGACTTGAATTTTAACTTGATGTTCTATGGTCTTGTGGATGACTATCAACACCATCTGACAGCAAGACTTCTGATCAGGAAATTGGACGTTTTGAGGAGCATTTAACCACTTCACAATTTCTGTTGTTCCTAGGTTCACCCTGATCTAGGGTAGTAGCACCTGTTAGGGACCCAACTATGGACAAACAGTGAACTCTCAAACAGAAATCAAAACATTAGGAAAGTATAAAAATAAACTTTTTAAGTAAAATTACCAGCAACACATTTTTTTGATAGTTACCAACAATAAATTTTTATAGTAAAATTTCCAAAGATCCATTTTATAGTAAAACTAGAAGGTGTTGCATGCTTGCTATTGTTTTGCAAAGTAAGATATATTCACTACTTGAAATATTTGAAACAAAAATTTTAAATGAACATTTAATTCCTAAATTGTCTTGTTTAGGAAAGTTTTACAAATTGATGCCAACTTGTTGAAAACTGAGTAAAATGCAAATTTCAAACACTTTTCTGCACTATATAAGACAATATCCCTAAAGAGAACTATTTTTGATATGAAAATCAAAACAATCCTCACATAAAAGAACAGTAATGAAGGACAGTTAATTAATGAAATAAACTTTTTAAAAATCAATATGCAAATTGGTTAAACCTGAAGAGTGATATTACCTAGAAGAAGATAATATACAGATATTGAGCTTTTAGTGTGTAAATTGATTTTGATTAATTCATAACACCCTATTTATCATCTTTCATTTGCAGCTCTGTCTTTGGGCAGAGTGTGCACAGGGCGAACTCTGTCAAAGGACAGAGTGGCAACTGAGAAAAATTATACTGAGAGGTATCCAGCCCTAGGGAAGAGCTGCCCGAGGCTGTGCCCTCCTGTTGCACCAGAAAGATGGATTGGTGCTCGCACTGAGGTCAGTGCAACCGATGATTGTAGGTGCTGTGGGCAATTTTTGTTCCTTGTCCAGGTGTATGCGTTTTGTCGCAACGCGTCTTAGTGGGGAGATAGAGCAAATAAAATGTATACATTCCTCTCTCTCATGTGGTATTCACATTCTAATACTTATCAGGCACAGGGATCTGTCCCTGTGCTGGTAGTCCCACAGCTATGACTAGCTTGGACTGGCTCTATCCAGCTTAGAACAACTCTGATGAGCTAAGACCAGTGGCCCGAGTGAAGACACTTGGGTTTCCATATTAAGAACTAACCTTGTGTTACTACCTGACTCAGTGGGGTGTCAAATAAATACACTGTGTAAATTGCTCTCTTGAGTAACACATTTATGCAGTATGTAAATTGCTCTCTTGTAACACATTTGTCATCTCTCAGTTGCATCTCTGCCTTTGGGCAGATTGTGCTCAGGGGCAACTCTTTCAAAGGACAGTCACAACTGGGGAAAATTATACTGAGATGTGCCCAGACTTGGGGAACAGCTGCCTGAAACCACGCCCTCTCATTGCACCAGAAAGTGTGATCAATGCTTGTACCAAGGCCAGCACACACCCACAGTTGCAGGGGGCTGCTGGCAATTTTTGTTTTTGGCCCGTGCGTACACACTTGGGTCCCCACTTTAAAAACAGACCTTGTGTCACAACTCATCTTAGTGGTGAGACAGAGTAAATACTTAGTGTGAAAATGTTTTAATTTCAGTGTGCATACGGTCTGCTTGCTAATGATGAAATATTACTAGATTAGCAAAATTGAAAACATGGCATAGATTGTGAAAAAAGTTTTAAAATAAAAAACAATTTATGATTAATTTCATTTATTGAAAAGAGCAACAAGTTTTTACTTCTCATTTCATTTTGTTTGGTTATTTGTTTAAAAAATGCAGATCCGTAATTATAATTTAATCATGAAATAATATCATTCTCTTGAATTTATAATTAATTCAAAAGAATGATATTATTTCACATGCTTTGAATTTTTAATATTTAGATTTTGATATTAAACAAGCCATTTGACATGGCACTCATAAAAAAGCAACCAAACCAAATTGACTTTTTTATTCTATTTTCTCTGCTGATAACATAGCTCCTGGACATTCATGTATAAGATAAAGTTACATAATTCTGTTTTCTGATTGGTCAACAGAAAAGCTGTCTCAGCTAATCATTGGTTAATCAAATTATGCATGCATATTAATATCCTTTTGGAGTATATACTCATGACTAAAAAAGAATTATCATCTTTTTTCTCTGAATAATAACCATTTATTTTAGCATCCAATTCATGAATTTGTAGCAATCATTCAGCAAGGCATCAGACTCTTCCTGTCTGATCTTCTGTGAGTGCCACCAGTGGGGGGGACAAAATAGAGCAGGAGAGTTAAATATGTAGAGAAATAAGTAGTTGTTCATCTGATAAACTCGTCTTTGCAATGGCAAAGCATTATCAGGATCACTTAGGAACAGTTGTGGAAAAGGATTACACTTTGTAAATAAAAAAAGTCACAGAAAAAAAATAGCAGTCATTACATTCATATTTAAATTACAACATGAAAAATAAATGGTAAATTTGACATTTAGAGTTAAACACTGTTATTTAATAGAAATAATTACAAAAATAATCCAAAATGAAAAACTAAATCGATGAAGCAATTGAAATCAATTTTTGTTTGTGATTTGTTTGACTAAAAAAATGATATTAGCCATGCATTTATCAATAGTCTGATACCATATATAACTATTTATTGATCTGTTATTGATTTTGATGAATGTATATTGATCCAGCAGATTGATTTTTAATACTAGAATATTGATTGAATAATTTCCTTTGTTCATAGCATTTTCAGTTTTGAATTGCTTGTCCGACCATTTCATCTCATCTCTTCATCAAGATGGTGTATACAATCAGAAAATAAAGTGACAGGTGACCTTGCATGTTGGTGTATTATAAGGTAGGTGATTTTTTTGCTTGTTTTTTCTTTTATTGTTTTTTTTAAGCAATCCAACCCAAGCAAGGCGGAAGTGCCACGAGCATGTAGGTGGTACAGTGAATGAGAGCAAGAGTAAAGTGGTGTGTTTGAGGAAAGGAGGATGAGAAGGACAGGAAACTAGATGAAAGCATTAGAACATGTCTATTGACATTACATTTTAATATTTGGAGATTGTAGCTATTAGGGAAGCAACTAAGAGGAAGGGAGTTCTACAAATGGGAAGTGCGAGATAAGAAGCTATTCGAGTAGAAGAGATCATTTTAACCTAGTAGCATGCTTGAATTCATGCAATTTGGGAACCAGCAAAAGTAGCTCATCAGAGCAGTTGCTGTGAAAATACTTGCATAAAAAGACAGAGGGAAGAAATGGTACATCTGTGAGAAAGTGAGTAGATGAAATACCAGATCAGGACCCATCGTATTCTATCTCCGTTTCTGGATTCTGTCGAGGTCTTGTTACTTTTAGCTTTAATGCAATCTAAATCAGTATTTCTCAAACATTTAAAAAAAAATTCAGGACACACTTGTAGAATAACTGAAGTTCTGGGGCATACTTTAAATTTTAATAAGGAAATCATTAAACATGAAATTTGAAAATAGGAAAATAATACAGAGGTCTCCTGAAATAAGCATTCATTTTTTTTTTAGATATTACTTTGCTTGGTGTCTTTAACTTTTAAAAAGAAAGATTTTTTATAATATAAAAATGATCCATAACTTACTGTTCTGTTAATGTGGGGCACATCTGGTTATCTTTCAGAGAACATTGATGTGCATGAATGCACCAACTGAGAAACAAGGATCTGAAATAAAAAATGATAAAGCTATAAGTTACAATCTACTCAAAGATTCCTTGAAAGAAGTTAATAGCAAAAGTGATGTCTTAAAATCTGACTTCCTCTGTTCACGATGGAGGCAATCATGACTCTCCACAACTTCCTATCTTTCATAGCTCTTAATAATTTTTAATTTTGTTATTTCTCCTAACCCTTGTTTCATTTACTCAAGCTCACTAAATAGGTTATACGCTGTTTTCTTCTGTCCCTCTTGCCTTCACCCTTTCCTGTGAGTATCAGATTTTTCAAGCTCTCTTTCCTCATTATGTGCCATAGAAATTTCAACTGTCAACATGTTAAGTATAAGTTTCCTTCTGGTTTCCATTTTCTCTAAAACTTTGTTACTTACATATTCAGTCTTTGGAATCCTCGGTATCCTTCTGTAGAATCACGTTTCTTTTGTTTGAGGTCTCATCATTTTTCAGTGTTAAATTCTTTAATGTTTATTCAGTGAAAATACTAGAATGTTGAATAATAAGTAATTTCATTTAATTACTTAGTCGAATATTATAGTGTTTTTGTGCTCAGTTAGTAAAGATCCAGGGTCATTTTTCAGTAAATTTGCTTATTAAGCCCCAGAAACCAATTGTAATGAAAATTTCCATTCTGGTGTAAATGTACACGATTATTAAAGATATAAAAATAAAAGTTTGCAGACGAATACGGTTTAGGAGTTACCATCAATGGTGAGTACTATGCCAACTTGCTGAGGCAGTTATAGCTCATAAATACAGCATAACTTAAAACATATATAAATCTATAGTAAGTAATCCAAGTGAGTCCTAGTAATATAAAATATTAAAACTGATCCACAGAAGAGAGCTCAATATATTTATTATAGAGCAAACATTAAACATAGATAAAATTCAATACCCCATATGATTTATAGCCATTTCACCCAGAATGGGCTTGTCAACACCAAGGATTTACATAAAACATTTAATTTATATAATCTTATGTAATTTCTCATTTTGAACAAGATTTAACGTGTTAAATATAGGTCAAGGTCAGCCCATGTCTAGAGAAATTTGAAAATTTTTCATCTTAATTTCTTTCCATTTACTCTATCCCCCACCCAAATTTATTCTTCTCTTTTTCTCTCCTTATCTTTCTCTTCCCCCTCCCTTTTTAAATACATTTGCTCTTAGTTGTGGATTTCCCTCCTCTTTCTTTGTATTTACAAAAACATTGATTCATTTCTTTATCGAACTCCTTGGTGTTGACGAGCTGGTTCTGGGTAAAATGAATGTTTATCTTCTGGGCTATTGAATTTTATCTACTTGTAATATATATATATATATATATATATATATATATATATATATATATATACACACACACACACACACACACACACACACACACACAAGGTAACCAAAAAAGTTCTGTCCGTTTTTTGATTAGTCATTGAATGAAGTTGAAATATATATGAAATGTGTGTAGCAATTGTTATCAAGCTGGAAGTAGGAACATCAGACGTTATAAAAAACACACACACTGTTCCCGGCCATCATTTATAAGCCGGGCAGCTGTTAGAAGGATGGAAGTGTCTAGAGATGTTGTTCGTTTGCCTTACGACTTCAAAGTGGGCTTATCAGCAGCTGCATCATGTCGCCGCGTATGTCAAGCATTTGGGGATAGTGCTGTGGATGAATGTACTGCAAGGCATTGGTTTGGAAAATTCAAGTCGGGAGATTTGTCATTCCATGATGAGCCTCACAGTGGACGAATGATGGAGTCCTGAAGGTGGCCATTGAAAAGGACAGCAGTCTAACGTGTGGTGAACTTGCAAGACAGTTCAACGTTTCCAATGAAACAGTTAAACTTCACCTGCACTGCCTTGGTAAGATGTACAAACTGAGCAAGTGGGATCCACAAACGCTGTTGGAGTTCCACAAGTGTCAACGAGTGGCAACCTGCGTATTGCTGCTTTCCTGCCACCGTACCGCATCCTTATTCAATCGAGTGCTTACCAGTGATGAGAAGTGGGTTCTGTACAAAACTCCCAAGCATTCCAGACATTGGTTGTCTCCTCAGTATGCTGTGCCTCACACCGCAAGACCACCTATTCACCCACGCAAGATTATGCTTTATGTCTGGTGGACAGGTCGTCAAGTGGTTCATTATGAACTGCAGCCAACGGGTCAAACGGTCACTGGAGACCTATACTCGCAGCAATTGAAATGTGTGCAACAGGCATTGTGCCAGAAGGAGCCGGCACTGGTGAATCGCAAAGGTGTGCTTTTCCTCCATGACAATGCCAGGCCGCATGTCATACAAGTGGTCAGGGATACCATACAGCAACTTGGGTGGGAGACTTTGTGCCATCCACCTTATTCACCTGACCTTGTGCCATCTGATTACCACCTCTTCCACTCCCTGGATAATCTTCTTTGTGGGAAATCCTTCACCAATGAAGCAGACTTGCGCAGAACCCTCACGGACCTCATTGTGTCAAGTTCTACCACAAGGGCATTGAACAGCTGCAGACTCATTGGCAGAAGGTGCTGGATGCCAATGGGGATTACTTCGAAGACTAAATATAAGTTACACATACTGTAAAGCGTTTTCTTTTTTCCTTTAAAAAAGGACAGAACTATTTTGGTTAACTTGTGTGTGTGTGTGTGTGTATATATATATATATATATATATATATATATATATATATATATATATATTGTTCAAAAGTCTGAAGCCACCCCCAGAATTAGCATAGGAAAACTTGATAAAATAGTGAAAAAAATGAAATAGCATCATCAGAAAAATAGATTCTATTTTAACCAAATCTTTATCAATAAGAGAGAACTTAATTTATATTAGTCACATGAATATTGAATTAATTAAAGAAACTCCTTAGTAACCCATGAGATAAAACCATGATATTACTGACACATTTGGGGTATGATAGTGGATGGTTTCCTTCTTTGGGAATGAGAATGGTATAATGGTGATAATTAATTGCCAATACCATGAGAATAAACAGTACACTGCATGATTTCACCCTCCCGCACTTGTGGAAAAGGACTCTGTCAGATATCTCATAATACAAAATATGTAAAAGTCTAGCTGTAGATGCCATGATTATGTGGACAGAATTTAACACTGTTCAATCTCGGAATGATTTTGGGCACAAGAAAGTGTAGAGTTAATCCATTTCAAAGGTGATAAAGTTTAGGCTTTTTTCTCTGAAGAAACAGTAACAAAGATATACCAGGAATATTTGATTTTCCAGATAAATATTAGTAAGAAATACTTCACATCTCTATCACTATTTCCAGGGAAAGTCTTCAGACAAACTATATGCTTTAGTTCCGCCAGTTCTAACCTAAGAGCCATCATGCCATGCACATTGTATGGAACCACCTTCATTCCTTTTGTATTCCATTGGTGAGATGTAAGTTGCACTTGAGCAGCTTCTTCCCATGAAATGTTGCTTTGTTGAGCCAACTCCCAAGAGAATGCTTATCCAATCCCAACAATCTGAACCTGTTCGAGTCTAGAGTCAACAGTTATCTTCCCCTTATATCCTCATAAACTGAGTGGCTTTTGAGCCTTACACAGGGTCAATATTATTCTAAAAAAAAAGAAAGGAAAAAACATGAAAACTGTTGTTACCCAAATGTAATGCATGAATGAGGCTGCTGGCAACTGACAATGATGAGAACGATACAATGAAACATCTGATCACATGCTAATTCAATGCCATTGCTACTCAACCCATCGGCCTGTGCATTGTATAATACACACTGCATTCTACAGAGTTTTAGAGTTGTCAACCCACAAGGGTACCATTATTGACAGTACAGCTTCAGTTACTTCATCTGGATCAGCAAACCTTGGGTTGTCAAAGACTCGCAC
Organism: Acanthosepion esculentum; assembly: GCA_964036315.1. NCBI lineage: Eukaryota > Metazoa > Mollusca > Cephalopoda > Sepiida > Sepiidae > Acanthosepion > Acanthosepion esculentum. The sequence continues at coordinate 11,389,891 of OZ038502.1, forward strand.
CATGTCTCTTGATCAGTTCCAGTTCTTTTGGGCAGACATTTGAGTCTGGACAAATGGATAGCAAAAGAAATACTTCAAAGAGAAAAGGAAAGCATATAGGAGCAAGTATTATTCTGGACAACCAAAGGAAGTTGGAGAGAGCCACGATTGCCCACATTCTGAAGAAACATAGCATGTAGTGAGAGAGTATTTTAATATTGTAAATATTTTCACAATCCTACTGTACTCAAATTCCACTTAAATTTCCATTTTTAAAATAAGAAACATTTTTCTGTTGATTAATGATGAACTTTTACAAATTATGGATAATCACTTTTAGACAAGGACCAAATTTTTGTCAGAAGTTGTATGAAATTCATGTCAGAAGAAAAGTACCAGAAATATGGTCCAACCTTTCAACTTACATCATCATTAAGGTAGTTAGAGACAGTGAGTTTCATAGAACTGGTGACTGTTGTAATGTAGGCAAAAACTGTTCTCTCATAGGTGTGAAGTGTGTTTTTTTTTATATATTGTGGGATTGAAAAGTAACTGCCTATTTTATGTATGATGGACTCTCCTGTCTTGTAAAATGTATAGACTGATTGGAGAGTCTATCATACATAAAATAGACAGTTACTTTTCAATCACCCTGTATATTTAAGGATGTGAGCTCTTATAATTTTTTATTTATTTATCGATAATTGTATTCATTGTATGAGTATTGCTTGAAGAATGATAAGAATTTGGCATTGTTTGTGAGTAGATGTTTAATGTTACTATGAGATCTTGATGCTGCTTATTAATGTTATCTGATGGTACTCTGCTCCGATAGGTGGCAGGTAAGTCCTTATGAGAATGTGTTCGTGGTATATCCTATATTAAAAGTTTCATGCTTTTGAATTACAGAGAAACATTCACTGAGTGGGTAAGTATATTCATACACAACATTAGTCTTATTAAGGACTTGAAAGATTAGGATATATTACATTTAATGAATAAGTTGACAGTTTTGTATTATGATAAATAATGAATCTAATGTATTTATTTTATTGACTGCTTTTATATAGCTATGTATGAACTTTTTTATGGCTGTTTTGAGATTTTTGTAAATGTGGTGTTTTTGATTTTGATAATATATGTTAATAGTATTATTGTCAATAATATTTTTATAACTATGATTTTATTGCTAAAATTTTTGTTCATCAACTACATAATTGGGGGCCCCATTATTGATAAGTATTAGTTTAATATTATTTAATTCTATAATGAATATTGTTTTGGATAAAGAAATAATTTTAGCTCTTTGGATTCAGTTATTAATGACAGCAGATGGATATTTTTCAGGGCAGTCACTGTCATACTTTATAAAGTAAGAGCTAGAATTAGTATACTTTTTATATACAGAAGTGGTGTTTGGCTTGTGCTACATCAAAGCTACAAGATGTAGTGAAATTATGATGGAGTAAATGAGAGTAGCTAGAAATGGGATATTTTAAATCAATATTTAGTTAAAAAATGAAAAATATAATGTAATAATTTTTATGTTCTGTAATGACATTACGAGATTTAGTTTGTGTGAAGATATCATCAGTATATCGGACATGGTGGGTTTACTAATTTTATTGAATAATTTGCTAACTTAGTTGGAGAGAAAAATGTTGGAAAATAAAAGATCGAGTGAAAAATAGGTTTCAAATTGTAATGAACTTCTTGCTTAATCCATGTTTACAAATATTTTTGCTCTACCTTGAGTAGAGAAAAGGCAGCGTTCAACCATAGGGTGAGTTGTGTTCATTTATGGAAATTTTCATGCGGCCCAAAACTGGGGGATCAGTCATATTTCACTTTTTTCCATTAAAAGAAATATTTTAAAAATTGGTATTAAATAGTGTGCAATTTATTCATTCGTCCATGTCTAGAAGGATTTTTCATTTGGTCATATAGTGAAAAGTACAGCTTTCACCATGCGTGCGGTGTGTCGTTTGACAATTTACTGTGTCCGAAAACCAGTTCGCAAAATAAGCCTTCATTTCTACTTTTTCCTTTCTATCGAATCTTCATAATATAAGTGTCAAATTGTCATGAATTTCTTGCCTTATCCATAATTACAAAAGTTTTTTCTCCAACATGACTAGGGACGAGGCGGCATTCAACGATATGGGGACATGGACATTAGGTTTCTGGTCCATATTAGAGCATCTAGTGTAAGATGATAGACTACATCTAACAGGAAGGCCTCTCATCTGTTGGTTTCCAGTCCATATATGAGCGTCTAGTGTAAGCAGATAAATTATGTCCAGCAGCAAGGCCTCTGATGGTTTCCGATCCATATTTGAGAGTCTAGTGTAAGATGATAAAATACGTCCAGCAGCAAGACCTCTGATCTGTTGGTTTCTGGTCCATATTTAAGCGTCTAGTGCACAATGATAAACTACATCCAGCAGGCAGGCCTCTGATTTGTTGGTTTCTGGTCTATATTTGAACGTCTTGTGTTAGATGATAAACTAAGTCCAGCAGCAAGGCCTCTGATCTGTTGGTGTCTGGTCACTATTTGAGAGTCTTGTGTAAAATAATTAACTACGTCCAGTAGCATGGTCTCAGATCTATTGGTTTCTGGTCCATATTTGAGCGTTTTGTGTAATATGATAAACTACGTCCAGCAGCATGGCCTCTGATCTGTTGGTTTCTTATCCATATTTTAGCGTATAGTGTAAGATGATAAACTATGTCCACACAGTATGACCTCTGATCTGTTGGTTTCTGGTCCATATTTGAGATTCTAGTGTAAGATGATAAACTATGTCCAGCAGCATGGCCTCTGATCTTTTGTTTTCTGGTCCATATTTGAAAAAAAATTTAATTTAAATTTAAAAACGAAAATAATTCTACTAAAAATTCAAAATTCATTCTAACATTGAAGATGAGGCATTAAACTGCAGTAAGCTTTTACATTTGATTAGTAAATATAGATTTTACTTAATAGCAACATCATTTGCCAGGTACAAATTAATACCAAATTTTAAAAGAATTAAAACTTTATAAATTATTCTAATTAAAATTAAAGAAAATGAAAATAATTCTAATAAATATTAGAAATTCAATTTAAATTTACGGATAAGGCATTAATTTGCAGTAAGCTTCTCAATTTGATTAGTAAATATAGATTTTACTTAATCGCAATTTCATTAGCCACGTACATATAAATACCAAAATTTAAAAGATTTAAAACTTAATAAATTACTCAAATTGAAATTTAAAAATGAAAATAATTCTAGTAAAAAATCAAAATTCATTTAAAAAATATGTGATGAGGCAGTAAATTTCAGTTAGCTTTTCAATTAGATTCGAAAATATAGATTTATAGCAATATCATTTGCGCGGTATGTCGTCTCACAATTTAGAGCATCCGAAATCCAGTGTGCACAAGAAGAGTGCATTTCTAATTATTCCTTTCTATAGAATCCACATAATATCGGTGTTAAATTGTCGATAATTTCGTGCGTTATCCATAATTACAAAACTTTTATTTCAATCTTGAATAGAGTCGGGGCTAAATTCAACGGTATGTGGTCTTGTGTTCGATCATTTGAGCAAATTTTCATGCGGCCCTAAACTGGGTGATCAGTCATACTTCACTTGTTTATAACTTTTTTCCAGTAAAAGAAATCTTTTCAATATTGGTATCAAATTTTGTCCATTTTTTCGTTTAGTCCATGTTTACAGGGATTTTTCATTTGGTCAGATAGGAAAAATTACAGGTTTCACCATGTGCGTGGTATGTCGTCTGACAATTTACAGCGTCCGAAATCCAGTGTGCACAAGAAGACTGCATTCCTAATTATTCCTTTCTATAGAATCCACATAATATCGGTGTCAAATTGTCGAGAATTTCGTGCGTTATCCATAATTACAAAACCTTTGTCACCATCTTCAATAGAGTCGGGGCTAAATTCAACCGTATGTGGTCTTGTGTTTGTTCATTTGAGGAAATTTTCATGCGGCCCTAAACTGGGAGATCAGTCATACTTCACTTGTTTATAACTTTTTTCCAGTAAAAGAAATCTTTTCAAAACTGGTATCAAATTGTGTGCATTTTTTCGTTTAGTCGATGTTTACAGGGATTTTTCATTTGGTCAGATAGGAAAAATTACAGGTTTCACCATGTGCGTGGTATGTCGTCTGACAATTTACAGCGTCCGAAATCCAGTGTGCACAAGAAGACTGCATTCCTAATTATTCCTTTCTATAGAATCCACATAATATCGGTGTCAAATTGTCGAGAATTTCGTGCGTTATCCATAATAACAAAAGTTTTGTCTCCATCTTGAATAGAGTCGGGGCTAAATTCACCGGCATGTGGTCTTGTGTTCGTTCATTTGAGGAAATTTTCATGCGGCCCTAAACTGGGAGATCAGTCATACTTCACTTGTTTATAACTTTTTTCCAGTAAAAGAAATATTTTCAAAATGGGTATCAAATTGTGTGTAATTATTTGGTTGGTCTGTGTATACAGGGATTTTTCATTTGGTAAGTTAGTAAAAAGTACAGCTTTCACCATGTGCGCGGTATGTCGTCTGACAATTTACAGCGTCCGAAATCCAGTGTGCACAATAAGACTGCATTTCTAATTTTTCCTTTTTATCGAATCCACAAAATATTGGTATCCAATTGTCGGGAATTTCTTACCTCATCCATAATAACAAAATTTTTTTCGACACATTGAATAGAGTCGAGGCGAAATTCAACGGTATGGGGACTTGTGTTAGCTCATTTGCGGAAATTGTCATGCGGACCTAAACTGGGTAATCAGTCATATTTCACTTGTTTATAACTTTTTTCCAGTAAAAGAAATATTTCAAAATGGGCATCAATTGTGTGAAATTATTTGATTTCTATATGTTTACAGGGATTTTTCATTTGGTCAGATAGTAAAAAGTACAGCTTTCACCATGTGCGCGGTATGTCGTCTGACAATTTACAGCGTCCGAATTCCAGTGTGCACAATAAGACTGCATTTCTAATTTTTCGTTTTTATAGAATCCACAAAATATTGCTGTCCAATTGTCGGGAATTTCTTGCGTTATCCATAATTACAAAAGTTTTTCCGACGCCTTGAATAGAGTCGAGGCGAAATTCAACGATATGGGGAATTGTGTTAGCTCATTTGCGGAAATTGTCATGCGGCCCTGAACTGGGAAATGAGTCATATTTCACTTGTTTTGTTACTTTTTTCCAGTAAAAGAAATATTTTAAAAATGGGTACCAAATTGTGTGAAATTATTTGATTTGTCTTTGTATACAGGGATTTTTCATTTGCTCAGATAGTAAAAAGTACAGCTTTCACCATGTGCGAGTTATGTCGTCTGACAATTTAGAGCGTCCGAATTCCAGTGTGCACAATAAGACTGCATTTCTAATTTTTTCCTTTTTATCGAATCCAGGAAATATTGGTGTCAAATTGTCGAGAATTTCTTACCTTATCCCTAATTACAAAAGTTTTTTCGACACCTTGAATAGAGTCGAGGCGACATTCAACGGAATGAGGACTTGTGTTAGATAATTTGCGGAAATTGTCTTGCGGCCCTAAACTGGGAAATCAGTCATATTTCACTTGTTTATAACTTTTTTCCAGTAAAAGAAATATTTTCAAAATGGGTATCAAATTGTGTGCAACTATTTCATTTGTCTATGTTTACAGGGATTTTTCATTTGGTCATATAGTAAAAACTGCAGCTTTCACCATGTGCGCAGTATGTCGTCTGACAATTTACAGCGTCCGATTTCCATTGTGCACTATAAGACTGCATTTCTAATTTTTCCTTTTTATAGAATCCACAAAATATTGGTTTCCAATTGTCGGGAATATCTTGGCTTATCCATAATAACAAAAGTTTTTTCTACACCTTGATTAGAGTCGAGTCGAAATTCAACGATATGGGGACATGTGTTAGCTCGTTTGCGGAAATTTTCATGCGGCCCTGAACTGGGAGATCAGTCATAATTCACCTGTTTTTAACTTTTTTCCAATAAAAGAAATATTTTCAAAATGGGTATCAAATTGTGTGCAATTTATTATGTTTACAGAGATTTTTCAGTGGGCACAATAAGACTGCATTCTATGAACATCAGGCGTTAGATGATGCAATATGTAATATAATCCGGATGAAAATCTGAATTCTAATGATGAATAGGATGCGATCATTACCCGACATGTATGTTTTGTCGCATTTCGCCGTATAACAGACAGTTACTTAGCAGAATCTTGATATTAATAAAAATGCATTCATTAATGTTATTTTCTGAAACTAGTGACAGCATTCTATGAACATCAGGCTTAGATGATGCAATATGTAATACAATCCGGATGAAAATCTGAAGTCTAATGATGAATAGGATGCGATCATTACCCGACATGTATGTTTTGTCGCTTTTCGCCTAACAGACAGTTACTTAGCAGACGCTTGATATTAATAAAAATGCATTCATTAATGTTATTTGCTGAAATAGTGTCAGCATTCTATGAACATCAGGATTAGATGATGCAATATTTAATATAATCCGGATGAAAAACTGAATTCTAATTATTAATAGGATGCAATCATTACCCGACATGTATGTTTTGTCGCTTTTCGCCGTATAACAGACAGTTACTTAGCAGACGCTTGATATTAATAAAAATGATTTCATTAATGTTATTTGCTGAAATAGTGTCAGCATTCTATGAACATCAGGCTTAGATGATGCAATATGTAATATAATCCGGATGAAAATCTGTATTCTAATGATGAATAGGGTGCGATCATTACCAGACATGTATGTTTTGTCGCTTTTCGCCGTATAACAGACAGTTACTTAGCAGACGCCTGATATTAATAAAAATGCATTCATTAATGTTATTTTCTGAAACTAGTGTCAGCATTCTAGGAACATCAGGCTTAGAAGATGCAATATATATTATAATCCGGATGTAAATCTGAATTCTAACTCAACATTTGTCTGAACTAGAAAACACATATTTCCAAGATTTTTTCAGCATATCCTTTACAAGGCAGCTTGCCTGTTTTATCCTAGACAGCCATATAGGCCATGATATAGACAGTTTTGCAGCCATCAAGGACTTGCAATGTCCTTTTATTGATCTCCTTGAAGAATTCCAAATGTATGTGAATTACCAAGATGATTTATCAAATCCTTTTAATATCCCATCTTTTTGGAATGCAAATAAGAGCAGCTTTCCTCTTCTGGAACAGATTGCCAATAAGGTCATATTGGTGCCTGTTACTACCATAGAAGCTGAATGTTCATTTTCTCAGTATAAACATTTACTCAATAAACGTGAAAGTCTTACTCCTGAGAACACCAAGCCACTCATAATGTTGTATTACAATGGAGATTTAGAGAAGAGATTTGAAGATTAGATATTTCCAAATTAAGAATTTAAATTTAAGTAGTATTTCAACTTGAGATAAGTTGTTTTATTTAAATTTTGAATTAATGTCTAATTTGATTTTTGATATTTTGTTACAAAGATTAACTTGTTATGGTTTAACTACAGTTTTGTAAAATTTTAGTCAAAATGTTTGACTTTATTCAGATATTTATTATTGAGATTCAAGTTATTTGTGGTTGATACTTTAAATGTGATTTTTATATTATGAATCAATAATTATAAATCAATCTAAATACTTTTACTTAAAAAAACAAAAACAATTTCTGTCTATATTTCTGAGATGAGGTATTGTGTACACTATTTACATTATTCAGACTATTGTCCTCATCTTTGTTGCCATATATATTACAACATTTCGGCCGTTGTACACTCCAGCCTTCTTCAGGTGGTTGGAATGTCGAACTGAACTTTTTATTTTGCTTGCTGGGGTAGACTGTTCTAGTTCCACATGCAATGTCTAATGGATGTCAGTTATCTCCTGTTAATTCCCCTCTCAAAGTTCTCCACTGCCTTAACCAGGTATTGAACTCACACTCTCTGGATCCTGTCACTGGATCTAACTAATGCCTTTATCCACTCTAGTTAGATCCAGTGACAGGACCCAAAGACATGAATCCATTTTTTCTTCTCCTTCCAGCTAAGGATTAAATAGCAGGGTAGATGAGGCTCTCTAGCCTTGGGTGGGTTGCCAGGTTGGGAGAAGGACAGCAAACTCTCCTTAGAAGTCATAATTCTCGAATAATAACTAAAAGGAATCTATAGAGTCATGATTTCTTCTTACACCCTGAACGGACATATAGCATTTAAATTTTGTTTTTTCTTAATCCATTAAAAAAAAAGATAATGTTATCGAGTGCTGAAATGAGTGATGCTTTTCTTGTTTATTTATTTAACAAAAATACTATATCTTTAATCCTTACATGTCTTCTGTTAATTAATCAGTGATTTTATTTATTTTCTTTGACTCGATGATATAATAATTTATTTCTGTTAATAAACACATTTTCCTAATGAGTGAGAAATAAGTTTAAAAAGAAAAGAAATTGCTTAAAAATTCACTCGGCAGTTTTTTTGAAGAAGATTAGAAGGTTGATCCCTTATTTCCTGTTTAGAAGGAACCGGAAACCTAATCCTAAAGTCTACTTTCACACCATTACTTCTAACATCTGACTGAGCTCAGAAATGCTATTCACTAATTACATCTTAACCACCTTTTCAAGTCTTGAAGTAGCTGTTATCTTTCCTTTTTTTGGACCTTATATTGGGTGAACATTAGTAAATGTGTGTGTGTGTGTGTGTATATATATATATATATATATATATATATATATATATATATATAAGATGAAAATGATTATAATCAGTGGCTTTCAATTCCAATGTTTGTAACATTTAATTTAAAAGAGGGCTCAATACAAAGTAGAGCAATATTATTTATCTTAGAATATTACATCAAAATATGTCAAAATCAAAACACAATTGCAGTCATGTTTCATTAGCTGCCAATCTACAGGTCATGACACATTTATAAAATATAATTTTTTAATTTTTGCTTCTTCCCTTAGTTTAAATTTAACATGGATTATATTTGAGTGGATGACCTGAGTACCACCCACAAACCTTATAACCTCTTTTTTTCATAAAAAGTGGTTGTATTTTGCTTTTCAATCTAAATAAATTCTTCACTCGCAGGTAATTTACAATTGCCTGATGAGATGCATTGATGTGCATTGAAACATGACTGCAGTTATGTAGTGATTTTTGATGCTTTCCTATGTAATATCATAAAATTATATATATATATATATTAATTATGAAATGGACAAAGTCCGACAATTATTTTTAATGTTATACGTTATTTATATAGACACAAATATTTAAGTAAATGTTCTGTTTATAATGAACAGTATTAACAACATTTGCTGGCCTGGACGTACAAGAAATTTTCATAGAAAATGTGTTCTCTGACAGGAATTGAACCTGTATCCTACACAGAACCGTCATATAGCCTGATGTGCTATACCAGTTTAGCTACAGAGGTTAGCAAAGTTGATTTTACTGTTTTTAAACTACAATCTTACATGAATTTCCTCGAATGTTCATATCTGCTCGAAGCGTATCCAAATGTAAACAAATGATCTTATTTACTATTTTTTTCATCTGAAAATATTTAAGTTGTTATCATTTTATCTTCTTGATTTCACAAAATGAAGAAAAGGTTTTTTGAAAACATTTTTTTTTCTTCTTCAGAAAAATGACGGTATGCTTGTCTGGCAGAAACGCGGTATGCGTGATCGGCTACCTTATGTCGCATCTGTAGCTATCTGCGTTATAGGATCAATTTTTGCTTTCCATAGTCTTTATGAAATGGCATTTCCACAAAAATCAGGTACGTCTTGATTCTTTGTATAAATCTTGATAAGAAAGCCCAGAGAAATTCCACGCTGGATCTTTGCAGTTAATTATATTCAAATGATTTTTAAGCCATTTTAAAAGTAGTAACTTGTCTGTAAGTTAAAAAGAAAAAAGATGAGATTTGTGAGTAAAAATGTTTATACTAAAATAACAAGTGGACTATTTGTGACTTAGTGACTTAGACAACTTTTGCTACTTATTGAATGCTGCATCAAAATATTTTGACTTTGCAAAAAAATTTATGGTTGGGCAAGAATTGTAATGTTTTGTTTTTATTTCAGATGATTAGGAACCTTTCTAGATTGTTTTGGGCTGACCTGCTTAGGGGAGGAGTGTTGATGGAGAATTGTAGAAAAGTACCATGTCTTCAAATTCCAACAGCTGCCATGACCAAATGCTCACATGGCAAGAAGAAAATGATGGAATAATAAAAATTTCTAAATTTATTTTCCTTGTCTTTTGTTTTTACTTAGTCAAGTGGGCAGATCTGGTCAATCAAACACAACAAAGTCAATGCAAGCCACGTATTGGATCGTTTTTGCCTATTACCATTCATGTCTAAAACTGTTTAAAATCAAAAGTAGAATTCTTTAATGAACTTATTTCTGACTTTTTGTGATTCTAAATTATGGTTTTGGTTGACTGTGTTGAATGAAACAAAATTGCTTAAAGCTTTTCAATTCAAAAGAAAATTAAAAAATGATTGAAGAATTGTAAAGGAAAATGAGCCAATAATACAACTTTGTGTGTATATTCATGTAAATAAAATCTCAATGCAAAAATCTTTCTTTTTTTTTCTTTTTTCTCCTTTTTCTTTTTTTTCCTTTCAAATCTGCAAATTAGAATTTATTTTAAGAGGAGCCTTTGATCACTGGACACCTATTAACAAGTGGCTTATTGGGAGCGAGAATCATTTAAGTAAATTTTTATCAATATTAAATTGTTAAAGTTCTCTGCTCACTGCATTTGCTAAAATCTAAAACATGAACTGAAGTAAATATGGAGAACTGGGAGATACAGTGACTACAGAGGATTCTACACAGATGGATCAAAAATCCTGGACAGAACAGGTTCTGTAGTCACCAACAGACAAACAAGCCCACAAACGAATTAGACTGCCGGACAACACATCCATTTATGCAGAAACTCTACGAAATCCTAAACTAGCCCCCATATTTACAAATCATTGTCCGTTGAGGTGGGGGGTGATAAAAAATAACAATTTAAAAGTCTAAAAACTCCAATGAATATTTACATATGAATACAAAAATTAACTCTCACAATAAGATCTTAATGTTTTTATATTTATAGATAAATAATACAAATATCTAAATTAAAATTCTTTAACCTTCATTCTGGTCTCTTCGAACACTTCAAAAAGAAGCACGTAATTTTTGTTTGTGTTATTAAATGCCCACCACTATTGTTCATATCAAGAAATTTAGTTGCTTTTAGAAAAAATAAATATTTGATAAGTATAAATTTTCAATCACCCCAAATAAATCTAATCAGTCATTGCAATCTAATGTTTTTGTAACTGGGATGATGTTAATTTCAAGCCTTTATTTATTGGTACATAAATATTACATCCAATAATTATGATATATTTAGTTTATCAAACAAGTGCAAAAGAAAAAAATGCTTTTAAAATAACTGAAGTATGTTGAGAAGTTCAACCTTAATTGAAAAATAATTGTAAAGTTCTATTAATTGATAACCCATTATCTGTGCCAGACATTTGTTTCAAAGTAAATTTATGGATTAATTAGATTTAGTGAAAATATTAATATTTTTGCTTCAAAATACTTCTCCATGCTTGTCAACGTGTTCAAATAATTATTTCTTATCACACTGCCTTCTATGATATCTCTCTTCAAACATTTCAAATACAGAAACTATTACAATCAAGAGCCTTGTTTTCTTTGAGAAAAATAAAATGGTTACAAATATTATCAAACGTCAAACCAACAATGGAAAAAGGATTTTAAAAAATAGTTAATTCATTTACTCTTTATTTTGATAATTTTATTAACTACAGATGTCAAAATATTTCATTACACTGGCAAGTTTTTCTATCTTTTAATTTTCATGTCTAAATTCATTAACGGGAAATTTATTAAAGAAACTATTGAATATTATTTTACCCATAAATAGATTCCTTTGTGCTACTAAAGTAGGCACTTCGACGAGATCGCTAAAAAAAGAGCATAGCATGATGAAAAAGTCGCCAAACTTGCCGAAAAAAAAATTTATCATCTAATTGTTTATGTTACTATTAAGAGGAAAGAACAAAGTAATTTTTAATTATTTTTCAAAATTTTTCTGCGTTTATTAGAATATTCTAACATTTGATTGAAAAACCTTGTTTCTCGTCATCACCGGAACTCTAGTAAATAACATGGCGACTTTTTTGTCCATTTTTTTCTTATGACACATTAATTTTGAAAATCTTGCAAAAATAGAAATAACTTTTTTTTTAATGAAACTTTCAGAAACTATTCAGGACTGATGGAAATTATTATAATTGTTATTTTTTTTTTAAAGTCATTATAAAAATATATTTTATATATATATATATATATATATATATTACCCCCCCCTAAAAAAATTAATGAAGACTAAAAATTCAATGTCAAAGCACGCAAGTATATTATATTCGTTAAAAACACAAGGCTTTGAGGAAAGTAAATCATGTTTTGTTTTTTAAAAAATCCGCCCTCGTAAACCTAAAATCAGCTCTGAATTGTAACATACAAAACTCAATAAAACAAAGATACTATTTAATTTTAAATGCTTTTAGTTGTTTTTATTTGTTTTTATCAATATGCATAATATTGTCTGAAGGCAAAAAACTTTTTCAATGAAAAATGAGTTTTTAAAAGAATTAATTGTTATTTAAAATATTTTATTATTTTTACATAAAGTTGTTAAATATTGTAAAATTAGTAGGATGCTTCAATCCTTTATTTAATTGTTTTTTAAAGTACATGTATTTGTACAGGTTATAAAAAGCACAAGGTTTCTCCAACCAACGAACCTCCAATGAGAATAATCTTACTGTTCCTTGCCCGGTCTGTCAATCAACGGTACGGAGGCACGGAAGAAACATGATACAATAAAAACATCACGTGACCTGATTTTGTATAAAAATGTACGACACTTAAAGGCCTTTACATTTTTACATTTACGATTGGCGAAACACGTGTGGAGAAGTTTTACTTAAAAAAAAATATAATTCATGAACGTCTGATAACGATTGCATTGAATTTGCCATGTTATTTACTAGAGTTCCGGTGATGATGAGAAACAAGATTTTTCAATCAAAAGTTAAAACGTTCTAATAAAGACAGAAAAATTAAAAAAATAATTAAAAATTATTTTGTTCTTTCTTCTTAATAGTAACAAACATTTTGGTGATAAAATTCTGCTTTCGTCAAGTTTAAGGCCGTTTTTTCATGCTATGCCAACTTAAAATAACGAGGTAAATAAGTTGTTAACGTAAAGGTAAACTGTCACTTATGACCTTCCGTACTATAAATTTTCTCACGTAACATAACGGACATGTCACTCGTCTATCAACACCGCAGTTCAGACCGGCTTTCTCCCAATTGAAAGAACATTTTTTCAGTGCAGAAAGTAAGCAGTCTTTGTTTCAAAGTATATTAATTAAACTTTCTTAAAATTATTAAAAAAAAAAAACTTTCTAATTTTAATTGATTTTTTAAATGAATTTTTGTAAAAACAAAAGTTAAAAAAACAGCTTTTTGTCAATTTTTCTGATTCAAATAAATTTAAGATTTTTAACGAAAATTTTGGACGTGCTAGAAATTACTAAAAAATGTAAAAAAATACTTTGATCTTTCCTCTTTATAATAACATTTAAACGATAAAAAAATTATATTCATCAAGTTTAAGGCCTATTTTATTCATGGTATGCTATTGTTTTTATCGGTCTCATGAATATGCCTAAAGTCATAAACATTTCCAATGCCCCTCAAAATGAAAATTAAAGAGTTATTCACATTTCCTAAGGTAATAATAATATTCAATGTACTTAGGAAAGGCCCAAATATAACTTCCTACAATTTAAAAAAAGCTAAAAAGTCTATTTTTGGATTGTTTATCGGGGTGAGCGCGAACGCAGACCCCACACTTAGAAATAGCGCACCCGAGTCGCCCACATTTGGGGCGATCGCAAAGGTCAACCCAACCGGAGTGCAATGGAAGGGCCTCGTTCTGGGAGAACGGCCTAGCTGATCACCGTTAACTCCTGTGCCAGGTAAGTATAATTTTGACCGACAGGTGCTCGCTTTATGAACGTCCTAAGTTCTGTCACTGTCCCCGTCGCTTTTCCACGGCTGAAATGTCGCTTCAATAAAATTGCCAGAACAAACTAATCGAGCTAAACCAATTTTTTCAAACAGCAAAATCTATTAGCAAGCTTCTCATTTTAGTTTCATTCATGAAAGCCATAATTTAATGTGTTAATTCATGGTAAATTTTTATTTTCACACTCGTTAAAAAGGTCAAGGTCTTTGAATCAGGAGGAAATTACTCGTTTAGAAGTAGATTCGAATTTCAAAAAAGAGCGACCTTTTATTTTTACAAATCATTTATTTTAAATTTTTGTTTAGAAAAGGAAAAAATAATCGACAGTCATTTCTTTTTTATTTAAATATTTTCTTAATTCGACCTGAAAAGCAAATTTATAAACACAATAAAAAAAAAAATTAAAAGCCATAATTACCTCCCCTTTTTTATATTTTGACCAAAACATTGCATCTAAATTTGTTTTTTTTTCTCTCGCTCTTAAGGACACCACTGAAAACTTTTGAACACTACTATATGTCAAAAGATATTTTTTTGCATTGAAAATGCAACAATGTAAAAAAAATTTATTTCTGAAAAAAAAAAAAAAAACAAAACCGAAAAAAAAGTTATTTCAATTTATGTTTTCCAAAAAATATTTGATTATAGAATTTGACACTAATTTGCGCTTCCTTCATTTCGAACTTTTGCCTTTTGAAATCATTTTTCTCTTTCTTTCTTTCGCTCTTTTCTTATGTTAATCTTCAATAAATAAAAAACACATGTATAATTTTCCTCCCATAAATTGTGGACCTTCCTTATTTCAATTTGACCGCCTTATACTTGGATATATCTCTAAATTTAAGAGGGATGTCCCAGTTGTCGCTAAAAAAGTGGCATATCCTGATGAAAAAGGCCCGAAACTTAATAAAAATAAAATTTTATCACGAAAAGCTTTATGTTATTAATAAGAGTGGAGACCAAAGTATTTTTTGAAATTTTTTATTCATATTTAGCACGTTTAAATTTGTGGTTGAAAATCTTTTTTTTTTAGTTCAACAATCACATAATATTTTGCACTTGCTTTTTTTCACTTAAAAAACACACAAAGTTCGAAATTATTGTAAAAATCAAATAATTGTCCCAATTTAGTGAAACTTTCAGAACTTATTCCGAAATGACTAAATTTATTTAAGAAATGTTTGTCTTTTAGAAAGTCATGGTAAAAATATTATTTTTTTTACGTCTGCTACCCACCTTAATTTTATGAAAACTTTTAAACTACGGGGTATGACCATAAATTTTATTTCTTAATTAAATAAAGGAGACTTTGAGGAATATAAATCATAAATTTTCCTTTTACATTTTCTTAATTTATTTCTCTTTATTCTTAGACTAAGAATAAAGAGAAATAAATTAAGAAAATTTCAAACCCGAATATCAGCAATAAAATTCAAGCTCCGGGCTTTACCTCATTTCACATCAAAATTTTAATTTCGGCATTTTAAAGACTTTTTAAAGCTCTTGCTTACAAGTGAATATTGAAAAGAAATTTTTATAAACTAATTTTAATAATTATTTTAAAAAATTCAAATGATTTTTGTTTTGTAATTATTTTAAAAATATAAGACTGGAAAATAATATCAGTCTATTTTTTCATTATGTTAAAACTTTTTTCTTGATTTATCATACAAACATTTGCCTTTGGATACGAAAAGTTAGCATTTTTAGTTCGTTTGGTTTATCGACCTCAATGGGTTATTTAATGCCGACAAAATTTTTATTGATGGTAATATTTTTTTTCAAACATGTATCGCTAGTAATATTTTTTCTTCAAAAAATCTATTTCTGATAATATTTTTTTGAAAAAAAGATTGCTGGTAAAAATTTTTTTGCCTAAAATTTATTGCTGATAATAATTTGTTTTTTTGTTTTTTTTTACAAAGTATTTCTGATATTAAGATCTATTTTTACACTTTCGTGGTGTTTTGACCCCAGTTTGGGTGTTAACTATTTGCCCATAGCTGGGACCCTAGTATGTGCTACCACTCCAGGTCAGGGTGGACCTGGGAACACCAGCAATTAAGAGGTGGTTCCATGCCCCTCAAAACCTCCTGATCTGAGGCCTTGCTGTTGGATGTAGTTTATCGTCTTATGTAAGACGCAGATGTAGTTTATTGTCATATCCAGGACACTCAAAGAAGTTCATGGTGATATGAAGAATAATGATCTATTAAAAAAGTGATATCAGATTTACATGAACATCTAATATTTCTTTCGAATTTTGCGAAAAAATTTAAATCATTTACATGTGACATTAGTTTATCTATTGAGCATACTTGCAATTGTTTGGTTGATGTTTACAGATATTTGTTCAGCAGTGGATTAAATTTTGTTATACTCAGTGAAATTACCAGAGACTATTTAAAAATAAATTTGGAAAATTAAAACAAAGTTCTGGTGGTACATATTTTATAATAGCATAAAATGTTATTGATAAAGTTCATATTGAAAAAACTGAATTACTTCTTCAGTGGGATGTTGATATTAAAGAATACAACTTTGATCCAAGCCAAATTTGCTCAAATTTCTACTGGATGAAATAACATGCTAAACATTCAATAACTTACCAAATCTTGAAACTAGAATCTTTAAAGATATTAAAACATCAGGCTATATTACAAGAAAAGATTGGCCTATTGAAGAAATATTTAATTTTCAATTTTTTATTTTAAGAATATGGACAATTTAAAAAAAAATGTAGATTGTGCTAATTTAAAAATTCTACTGGATGTCACAGCTCAGTGGGCATTTTTTCTGTTTCATAATGTTTGGTGCTGTTATATAGAAAACTTGCATTAATTCTTTTACAAATATCTTTTTTAGTTTCTGAAATAAATCATTTCAATACAAAAAGAAATTATGAGATTATATTGTCAAATATAGCTTGCAAAAATTATTCTATATTTGATACTCCTAAGGCAGCTCAAGATCCAGCAGTAAAAGATTTGAAATTATCTTGTAATTTTACTTGTAAAAGATAGAAATCTTGTACAATCCCTTTAAGATCATGTGATCTATATTAAAAATGCATATTTTTTCAAGTAGCAAAAATGTTCATGAAGCTACATTAAAAATAACAAATCCATTCAGAGAAATATTAGAGTATTTTTAATTTTGTACCTTTTGCGTTTACTGAATTGATTAACTCACCAAAATAGGCTGTTAATTTTGTTTTATTTTAACCTAAATTGATTTTAATTATTATTAAACCTATGTATATTTTCTTCATCTGTAAAACAAAATGACGCACTTGTAGATGTGTAAAAAAAAATGCACAATAAAATTTACAAAAATGATCAATGTTGTTTATCTGAAATTCATTGGTTTTTTTTCCAAGTATTTTCATTTTTTTTATATACAATTTGGCAAAATGTTTAACTTGCTTTCTGATTTTATTATACAACTATGTATTCCATGTGTTTATTCAATTAATATAAACAAACTGTGTACTTATTTCTGCAATATCATGTAAAATGTTTCTAATTTTTGGTGAATAAAGTGATTTTTTGTGCACCGAGTTTTTCATTCTTTTGTACATTTGCATTTATGGAAATAAGTCAATAATTGTTAGTAGTTGTTTAGTTAATCGATAAATAGGATTGTACCTATTTTCACATGTTAAGTAGAAGAGATATAAAGTGTATAGTAAACTAAGAGACAGGGAAGAAATTGGCTACTGATCACATGTCATAGAACATCACACATCACAACTATATGGCGTCACAAATAGGATGTTTAAGTCATTTGGATAAAACAGAATTTGTAGAGTCTCGGATCTGGTGTTTTGCAGCCCAGGTTAGGGCTAAACAATTGAAAGATGACCAGGCAAGAGGAGGAGAAAATGAAATAAATGATCTCTATCTTTGGCAGGTTGTGAAGTTATAATGAAAATTTCTGTCACTGCATAACCCAAACAATTGTCGAATTTGATTTTCATTGAAATTTCAGAAATTATAAAATGTAGTTTATGACCTAAAAAAATAATTTTTCATAGTGGAAAGAAGCAAATTTTTATCCATGAAACAGAAACAAGATGACTTAATTAGGCAATAACTTCACAGATTAAAAGAAGTTAGCAGATTCTTTAAATTTGAGAAAGATTTGACTATTGATGATTTGGTTCAGTTACACTTGATTAAAATTATAGCTGATACATTTCATAAATATAAGATATTGGAACAGTTACAATTGAATAATTTGTCTCTGACAGCATGTGTGGAAGTTATACAACGGCTGGAATTGCTAAAAATTATAATTCTACTGAGGATAATGTTGAAACACACAGTGTAAAAATGAAATGGAAGAAATGCAAGTGCCACACTTTTGGAAAAATCTGCCGTAACTGCTGAAGAAAAAACTTGAAAACTGAAAGAACTTATAAAGAAATAAGGCATAAATTAATGATGGAAGATGGTATTATATAATGGAGATGTGATAGTACCATCAGAAACAGTAAGAAGAGATTTTATAAGAAAGAGAAAGTAGCAAGTACTGAGGGAGCTAATTTCTTCATGCAAAAGGGACATAACATGGCCATTATTTCAAACAAAGAAAAAAGCTTGATGGCCCATTCTACCCAGAACTGAAGAGGAAGGCATTATGATGGAAGAAAACCGGGACAGAGAAGAAAGGATGAGTTCTTCATATAGAGACTATGCAATAGAAGATGCGCCTATGGATGATATCAGGAGTGACTCAGACATGGAAGATGATGAAATGAGACCAAGTTCTCCATTAAAAAGAACAGAAACCTCAAAGGGGAGAGGAGGAAAGTAGTTGTCGGAGAAGTTTGAGAACAACCAAAGGCATTAAACCTCTTCTGCTGAGGGAGGTGTAGAAGATTGCTATATAGGATTTGCAAATATTAAGTAGAAGAGATATAAAGTATATAGTAAACCAAGAGACAGGTGAGAAGTTGACTACAGAACATGAGTTATACAACACAATACAATAAGTTGTAAGGTGCTCACTAATAGGTATAGTTGCTAATTAACTATTTTCTGGATATTACTAACAAGTTCCTTGCTGAAAAAATTCTCAGTAATTGTTATTTTGAAGCAATTCAGATCCGTACATGTCCACCTCCAGTCAGGGACCTCAAATGCATATCTGTTATAGGTCTCACCTTAGTTTGATCCCATTAAAACATCTATGGAATGCAGAAAGTGGCTATGAATTTGCTAGTAAGAGGCAAAAAATCAACGACTTACTGTTCATGAACTTGAAACTTTATGCCAGGAATGAAAAGGTTCTCGATTCTTTAATTCAGGCAGTTCGTGTGTTCGACAATAATATTGGGATGGAATGACGAATTGTAAATGTGTCACCCTAAGTATCAAGAAAGGAAAAATATTTGAGTTCAAGGAAATGCAATTACTTGGATGGAGAAGTCATGAGATCTTTAAAAGAGGGAGGAATTGAGGGAGGGATCTATGAGTATCTTGGCATTTTACAGGCCATCCAGCGGAAGCAACCTGAAATGAAAGAAACAGTTAATGGAGAGCATTTCAGATGTGGAAGGAAAATTGTTGAAACAAAACTAAATGATGAAAATATCATTAAAGGAATTAATACTTGAGCAATTTCTCTGCTACATTATTCTGCGGCATTCCTAGACTGGAATTATATATAATTAGAGAAGATGGATAGAAAAATTCAAAAGTTGATGAATATACATAAGGCTCTGAATTCAAACTGATGTCAATAGGCTGTATATTCCAAGGAAGGAAGGAGGCAGGTTAATGAGTTCAAGTTGTGTCATTGTATTCTGGAACTAGAGAATTATGTTGAGAAATTTAATGAATTGCTTTTGACATTATGAGTTTTTGAGGATCTGGAAACACAAAATATTGAGCCAATTACTGTGCAAAGCAACAGAGTATGGAGAAGTGCCATAACTAGTAGGAAAACATTTCACATTTTTTTTCAATGGACAGAGACAATTGCGTGATCTGAAAGTTGTCTTTGGGTAAAAGATGGTATTAAAGAGAGAGAAACAGTGACTGATATTTGCATCAGAGGAGCAGGCCATCATAGTGAATTCAATCAAGGCCAGGAGAGACAAATCACAAGAAAGCAAATCCTGATTAACCATATACTCAGTGAATGTCTCAAGTTGACACAGAAACAGTATAAGTAATGACATGATTGAATTGATAAGAAAATCCATTGGGAAGAGTATGCCATAAATTTGGTTTCATTGTGAAAGACAAATGGTATGAATATCAGCCAGAGTCACAAGATATGGAATTTCTTGGTTCAGACACGTCATGCCATTGAGGTAAGAACTAACTTTATTGTTATAGAGGAGGTATATTTAACAATCTGGAAAATTTAGAACCATCTCTTTCTGATAAGATAAAAATGGCTCTCATATATATCCAGCTATGTATAGCTGGATATATTCCAAGAAATGATAATTAACCCAGTGAATATGAAACCCATTTTTATTAAGAAAAGTATAGAAAATATAACAATTCAATTGACTGTGGAAAACTAAATGTTCTTTCGGACCACACTTGCCAATGGTTATTTTTTGTTTTATCTTTTTCCATACAATAAAGGAAAAGGTGTGTTATAAATCATTAAGTGATCTCCCTTTTCTCTCCATATGTGGTCAGCCACGCCTAATTTTTCCACTTCCCCTCATATTACAGCTTGGTCGGCTCAGGAGACTTTTGTGGCCTAGCATATGTGCTGATTCCTTAAGTTTACGAATTTTCCAATGATGTTCTTTGTCTATGATTTCAACCTGATCCCACAGAGGGCAGTGATCTCCCTTTTCTCTCCATATGTGGTCAGCCAAACCTGATTTTTTCACTTCCCCTCGTGTTACAGCTTTCTGGTGTACTTGAAAGGGGCAGTCTGTCTCCCCTTTATATTTCTTTCCCGCAGCTGCATGGGATAGCATACACTCTTTAGTCATGTTCTCTTCTATGGGGGGTCTTACTCGGGAGAGATATCTGCGAAGTGTCATCCATCTTTTGAAGGTTGTCCTGATGTTAAATGGACCGCAGATCCTTTGTATTTTCTCTGATAACCCCTTCACATAAGACAGGCAGACTGTTTTCTGAGTGTTGTTTTCCTCCTCTTGTTTGCAACATTCAGATTGGCATTTGGAACTGATTTTCTCCATTGCTCTCTCTCATCTTCGTCTTTTCAAAAACGATAAACTGATATTTTATTCACCTCACACACAGTTTTGTCTTGCTGGCTTCTGTAATTTGTTTTGCAAGCAACGATACAACACTTTTGGGGCATTGATGGAAACGAAGTAAAATATCTGAAATGATAGATTAAGCTTCTTAAGTACAATTATTTCTTTTACTGCTTCAATTAAGGGGGAACTTTTCAAGCCAAATTTATTATACTATTAATTCCAAATTTTACCTCCCCTCATACCTATAAATTAAAAACAAATTTTAGAGGGTTGCCTTAAACCTGGGAATTTGGTATATTGGTTTGGGGCTATAAAGTTTGCAAAATATTACATAATCTTTTAATTAATTATCAAGTTAATATAAGTTCTATTGCCTCCCAGAGTGCTGCACCTCCAGTCAACACCTCCCTCTCGATTTAAAGGTGGTCTGGAGTTTTTGCCTGGTGTCCGAGGTGCCCTGCATGGAGAATTGTAGGAAATTTGTTTTGGCTTTCCCACATGAAAGGGTTGAGGTTAAAAAATTGCAACAAAAATTGAATAAACAGCAGCAAGCAACTATGGCTTGAAAGATTAGAGCGGATAAGACTCTTAGTTGGATGAATAAAGAAAGACTCAAAATTCCTGCTCGGTATGTAACAATAAAAGAAGAAAGTGTTTATTTACATGTGCAAAAAGAGGGGTAAAGGGATAAACACAATTAGGAGAGAAAGAAAAGGAAAAGAAAGGGCAAAGGAATAAACACAATTAGGAGAGAAAGAAAGAAATAGAGAAGAAAAAGTCCTTTAACTTTAAAGGAAGAGAAAATGTTCATAACAGAAAAAAAAAAAGCCTTTTTCTTTTATGAACATATTCTCAAAAATATTTTTCTTAGTGCCTAAAAGTTCTTTAAACAAATAGATTTTTGTTAAGGGTCAAAAACACTCACAGTTTTTTCAGATTTCTTGCAGATTAGGAAAATGTCGGTAGATACAAAATTCCGTAGTTCAGCGAGTTCGTAGGTCGATGACAGAAATATTCAGCTGCAAGGAGGCAGCTTTCAACTGGTATTTAGTAGCGAGTCAACTTTCTTTCTTGACATCATTTAGTAGTAGGTACCTCCAATAATTCGCTAAAGAAATTAGTATAGCATAATGATTAAAGGTACAAAACTTAATAAAAAAAAGTTTCATGTTTATGTTATTATTAAGAGGAAAGAACAAAGTATTTTTTAAATATTTTTCCTTCTTTCTAACACGTTCTAAATTTGGATAAAAAATCTCTTTTTTTTTTTTGGTAACTTGGTAAGACTTGTGGTCATCGCCATTTTTTAGTGTAGCAGTTTCGGGGGAAACCCATTTATTTAAAATTCTTGCAAAAATCAAATAATTGTCTAATTTAAATGAAACTTTCAGGAGTTATTAAAAAATGAATGAATTTATTTTTGAAATTTTTATTTTTAGAAAATCTTGGTAAAAATATATAATTTTTTTTTACATCTGTTACCCTCCCATAAATTAATTTTATGAAATTTTCTAGAATTTCAAGGAGTTCACAAATTGTTTTATATTACTTATAAGCAGGACTCCTTGGAGAAATTAAATACTAATTTTTTTTTTCACAACTACTGCCAACTTTTAAAAAATCTGCTCCAAATCGTAAAATAAAAACTGCAATAAGCTACCTAATTATCAAATTAGATAGGCTTTTATTTGCTTTTATAAATAATATGCATTAAGGACATTATTATCTGAAGAAAAAAATTTTTTTTCAATGAATAAAGAATTTTTACAAGAATTGTTTGCATTTTTTAAAAAAAATTTTCATTTTTCTTTAATTTTAAAAAATATTTTTAAATTTTTTCATGCAGAGTGTGGGGTTGGGTATTAAGTTTTTAAGTGAAGACTGTATTTACTAAGTGAATATTAAAAGCTTAATACAAATAATGCTACCAAAACTTTACCATAATTAAAAATATTTTTTTGTGCATCAAAATGTTATATTTTTTTTTAAAGTATATCTCGTAAGTGACACTATGGTTAAAAGGTCACGTGTTTCAAAGCTTGTCACCTTGGGGAAAGCCCCTTGACATGTAAAGGTTCTTATTTCACTCTCAGTTATTAAATTAAAAATTAAATTGAGATTATAAAATCTCATTTATCAATTTAAACAATGACTCAGTGAGATATTTTAATTATTAATATAATAATTTTATTAGTTATTATCACAGTTATTAAATTAAAAATGTAATAACTTAATGTAATATTAATAATTAATGAAATTAGTTATCATTATCTTAGATATTAAATAATGAAATACCATTATAGAGGTAACTCAATAATGTAAGAAATTTTTATAATATTTTAAATTATTATAAGAAACAAAAAAAATCGTTATATCACTTTTGATGCACCGTACTAATCCTGTCAACACATTCAGCCATCAAATTATCGATGGAGACGTGAAAATAACAAGACTCTGAGGTCAAGAAATGTTTGTCTAGAAAATTTTATGCTATAAGTAAGTGATTTTTGTTTCAGAACAGATTAATCTAACTTTAAATTTGCTAATTTTACAAAAGTAACATTTCAGAAAAGTATATCTTATTTTAGTGGGATTTTTCCTTTATGAAAAATACATTTAAACCTTAGGTATACCAAATTTTTGAAGGTACCTACTTAGTAGGTAGTTCTTCCTAGCTGACAGTGAAGATTACTGCTTTTCTATTGCTGACCTTTCTTGTTTCACAGAGCCAAATAGGCGAAGATTCTCCAAATTTATAGAGATTTAGGAGGCTCAGAAGTATCGGGAACTTTTCCCTCCAAAATTGTTATACAAATTTCCTGGTCCCTTCATTGGTTAGAATATATATTCTTGTCTCTGATAAGAATCAAGACTTGGGGAACTGGTTTCGAAAGCAAGAGTCCAACAAGATGTGAATGTTTCCCCTAGATTTTATGGCATCATGGAAAGGATAATGAGGGTGGAATTCATTTTTATATTTTCCAGCTCTCTCGTAAGTCAGAAAATATATTCTTATCTGATAAGAATCAAGACTTTGGGAGCCAGTTTTGAAAGCAAGGAGAAAGGTTGGGGTGAGGATGGGAAAATAGGCTAGAATGTGAACTTGTAAAATATTGTATTCGTAGTTTTCAAATTAAAAATTCCAGTAGAATGCAAAGGGGAGAGGGCTTTGCCTATTTTTGAGACAATGCCTCGTAGTGGGGCAATCCACCATAGTGCACTTTAATCTCGGCCTTCTTGTGTCAAAAACTACTTTTGTGCACAACTTGAGTAAAAAATAAATAATACTAAGAACCTGGAAAAATGACTGATCATTGTGGTTAATATTTCATTCACAGCATTTTTAGAATATCAAAATAAATTTTATTTTTATGTCATTTAAATTTGCGTAAAAACATTCTTAAAAAATGGCTTCTTCATTAATTTTGTATAGGTACCTCCATTAGGTCACGTAAAAAAGCAGTATATTACGATGAAGAAAGGCCCATAACTCAATGAAAACAAAGTTTTGTCATCAAAATGCTTATGTTGTTATTAAGAGGAAAGACCAAAAAATTTTATTATTTTTTGAAATTTTTTACTCCTTTCTAGCACGTTGAAAATTTTGGTTAAAAATCTAGTTTTTTTACGGCAGCGCTGCAAAAGAGTAAAAAAGGTTTGTTTTATTTTGCGCTTTTCCCGAGGAAAACACAAGTTGATTTGGAAATTCTTGCAAAAATCAAATAATTGTCGGATTTTAATAAAACTTTGAGGAAATATTCAGAAATGAATGAAATTTTTTTTGAAATTTTTTTTTTTTGAAATCTTGGTAAAAAATATATATTTTTTTTACCTGTTTCCACCCCCTTACATATTTTCATGAAATGTCGAGAAATTAAATTTTTAATTTTTAATTAATTTTTAAGTAATGTTTGTTTCAAATCAGATTAATTTAACTTTAAATTTTCTAATTTTACTCAAATAACGTGTCAAAAACATATAATTTATTTTAGGAAGAAGTTTAAAATCAAAATTTTTTTTATGTTTACAAATTTCTTAAAATTTTAGAAAATGGCCGCTTTTCAGAAAATTAAAAAAAATCGAGCATATATTTGTCATTCCAATCTATATAATTTCTATCTGAAATACAACAGAATATGTTACTTACTGTTATTAATAAATTTAATGCTTTAGCATTAACAACATTTTGATGACAAAACTTTGTTTTCGTTCAGTTATGGGCCTTTTTTCATCGTGCTATGCTGCTTTTTTACGCGACCTAATGGAGGTACCTATTTGTAATATGACATTTTGGTTTTTACGCTTTAAGGGAAAATTTAAAAAATTATTAAACTAGTAAAAACAGAAACATAAACATTGTTACCTTTAAGGAAAACTAAAAAGACAACTAATAAAAAAAATAATTTTATGAATGCATTTATTTTTTTATGAATAACAATATTAGAGAAGAATAAAAAAAAACAACTTTGTGAAATTGTAATGATTTATTTTTATTTCGAAATATAAAAATAAAATAAAAACAGATGCAGAAAAACGTCTTCGAAAAGAGTAAGACGTACATCTGTTTAAAAACTCGACATTAACTTATTTAATGTTATTATTTTCTCATTAATTTTAATAAGTAAAAAATATCATTACAGTTCACTGCTAACTTTTAGAATCAAATACAGGGCATAAAAAAAGGGGTAAATTTGCTTTTTTTAAATATATATTTTATTTTTATCGCAGGGATTAAAAAAGCAAATTTACCAAAAAGAAAACTCGTTTTTAAAGAAAAGTAAAGTAACAGTTTTTTTTATTTTCAAGAACAATGAATAAACTTTTAACAAGAAAATATTTAATAAACTAAAACTTTTAACAGAAAAATGTTGAGTTAGTGACTAAGGTAACTTTCTTTTTGGTAAATGTTTATTTTAACACCCGAGTGCTAATATCCCTTCAAATTTTTCCAAAATAGTCTTATTTCGGTGCAAATGTATATGCTGAACTCAAATCAACAATTAGATATTGATAAAACCGACCTTTTTGGATGTTAACGACCCGAAAAAATCGGACTTCTTCTCGCTCTTTTTGTCATCCCTTACCGATTTATTGAGAGACATTCGCTGCTGAACCATTTCGCGCACTTATACAATTTTGGCCTATTTACTCCCTTAAACCTTAAAGAAATTAGTACGCGTTCCTTTTTTTTTTCTTTTTAAAGTTAACTTTCTCCTTAAAGCGATTTTTTTCTTCTTTTGTTTTTTTTTTTTAATCTTCAAATATTTGAAGATATGAAAACACTTATAAATTATAAATAACAAAAAGAACAAAATAAGTAGTACAGTAAAGCATTTTTTAAATATTGTGAAAAAAATAAAAATAAAAAAATAAAAATAAAAATAAATTGAAGAAGAGATAAAGTGGAGAAAATATAAAACTTTCTCCAGAGAGAGATCGTGTCTCCTGTGCGTCAGTGTGAAGGTTGATGTCAAAAAACCCAAATTTAAATGAAAAAATAAACCGTCAATCAAACTTAAACTTTACCCGCATACGATCTTAAATCAATATATTTAAATTACAATTTAATACACTAAATAACACACAGGACTAAACTCCCGATTTCTTTCTCGGCTTCTTCAAAGGAAATCAACAACATACCCACTCAATGAAGCAGACGATATTATAAACAGCTATACCGTTAGTGTTCACAAACCAAACATTTATTTCAACAAATCATAATTACATGCATATTGGTCCATATGCTACGTGGGTAACAAACAAAAATGAACAAAAGGATTTTTACTTACAAAACAATGTTGTCAGCAAGTAGACAACGCAAACATCATTCAACTTTTTCTTTACAACAAACAATATTGTTAAAGCATTTTCTTTTTTTACAATCAATTCAATTTCTTCTGTTTGTGTCTTCTTTCTTCAAATATTTTCTTTTCTTTCTATGAGACTCTTTTTCACTTCCTCTGGAGCTGAAAGGGTAAATTGAAAAAACACAAATCCTAACCTAGTCTAAGATCTTAAAAACTTATTCCATGAAGCATATCTTTCACAATATGTTAAAACTTTAGCTTTGGAATTCATTTAAATCTTATTCTTTTAAATCTTATTTTAATATAAAGAACGTGAACAGGGGCGGAATTCCTGGCATCGATTGACTCCGTAAAACAAAAACGTTGATTCTCCGAATCAACAAACAAATCAAATGAAACCATTCCCCTTCTAGGGAATAAAATTACTTCTTTTAGCCTCGGAACTCCACCGAAGCCAACCAAATCTCCTCTTCCAAATCTCACAAACAAACAAACTGCAGCTACGGAACTCCACCGAAGCCGATTAAATCTTCTCTTTAAAGATTTTCAAACATAAACGAATATTAGCTACGGAATTCTACCGAAGCCATTTAAATTCTTCTCTTCAAAGCTTTTCAAATACAAACGAATATCAGCAACGGAATTCTACCGAAGCCAATTAAATCTTCCAACAAAGCCCTTCGATGCGTAAACTCACTCTCCCCTGCTCCCATCCATAAACTAATCAGTAATATAGCTATTAAAAGCTAAATAAATTAATTCTATAATATTTAAAGGCAAATAATTCGATACTGTAATTCGAACTATTTAAGGTAACATTAATTTACGTGGCCAACTATAGTAGTTCACCACGGAGCCAGAATAAGGACGTCCGTATCGTCCGACGACAAAGTTCTGACTGAAGACAAAATCTTCTGATACAACGGACTCGCTTTCAGCTGCCAGATTCCATGACAATGGGGCCATAAATTTTCCGACCGCCCCATCCACAGGCCACCGACTCCAGACATTAAAACAACATATCATCTCTAATACCGAAGTCGTTGCAAGCCCTCTTCTCACCCCATGTTAAATCTCTGTCAACAAAGATTTCCAAAAAACACTCAAAACAAGAATCTCACCACCGAAGTCACTGAAAGGTGACCTCTCACACTTATGTTAAATCTCGGTCAACAAAAATTTCCAAACTCTCCCATCAAGAAAAGAAAAAGAAAAAAAAAATGTTCTTTAAGCTATACCAGTTAAATTTCAATCTATAAGATGGGCACTAAATTTATCCAATATAAAGAAAATCAATCTTGTAACATTGTTCTTTTCCTAGTATTTCCAAACAGAATCTCGCTCCATTAATCATATTCAATTACATCTCAGTACCAAAGATAATCCCTATTTTTTTCACATACTTTTTTAATTTTCCTTTTGGATCTGTATTTAGGACAGAATTCACTTGATCTGACATCAGTCATACCCCCATTTAAATCACTATCTTCCATATTTTCTGCTGGGGGGCTGATTGTTTGGTGGGAGTGAGTGATCGATAACTCCAAAGGATACAAATGTTTAATCGAATATAAGTAAGAATTACCATCGGGTTTCTTCACCTTAGCGGACCTAATATTTCCATCGTTACCAGGTATTACATCAACAACTCTACCTAACGACCAGTAGGGTCTAGATTTAGCTGGATTTTTATGAGAACTACATCATCAACCCCTATGACATTCCTAAAATCCCTTTGATATAATTCTCGTGATTGTTCTCGCAAGCTCAACAAATAATCTTCATGCCACAATTTGTGGAATCTTTCAAGAAGAAGATCTCTTTTCTCCAGACTGTCCAATAGATTCATTCTATTGGGAACCTCAACGTCAAAAGGGTTATCTTTGATATTCAAAAACACAGAGTTGTTATAATGGGGACAAAGAAAAGCGTTAGGGGAAATGACATCAAGTTCATAATCCCCTGAACATCTATATGTTAGCGGACGAGAATTGACCGCATTTTGTATGTCAGATAACACTGTAAGTAATTCAAAGTAAGGTAGCCTCTCTCGTCCCACCAATTTATACAAACAGCCTTTTACTGTCTTGATAAGTCGCTCCCAAGTACTACCAAACCATGCCGAATACAAAGGTATCGTTAAATGTTTAATATTGTAAGAGCTAAACTTTCCCTCAAATTCATCAGAAATAAACACTCGCTTAATCAAGTCACAACCAGCCACAAATGAACGTGCATTGTCAGAGTATATATGTGAAGGTACCCCATATAAATTAAAAAACCTCACCAACGCAAGAATCACTGCATGAGCCGACACATCTGCAACCAATTCCAAATGAATAGCCCCGACACCGAAACAGGTGAAAACCAAAATATAGAACTTTTTCATCTCATTTCCATCCTCTATCCATAAATGTCCGGTGAAATCTATCCCTGTATGTAAGAAAGGTCTAATAAAATTAACCCTGTGCTTGGGAAGATTGGTTACTTTAGGGTAATTAAAGGACAAAGAATTATACTTTCTACATAAGCTACAAGAAGAAATGGCAGATTTTACTGCTTGTCTAGATTTATTAATCCAGAAACCAGATAGACGTATTTTACGAAGAGTAGCAGCGATACCTAAGTGTTTACACTTCTTATGGCAATCCAAAATGACCAACACAGTGAAATGACAGAATCTAGGTAATAAGACTGGATACAATATCTCCGGTGTATAAAGATGAGATTCTCCAATTCTTCCCCTACATCTAACTAATCCGTCTCCGTCCAAAAACAGATTTAGATTAGCAACCAGAGAGGGCACGTCTGAGTTGGAAGGGTTTAACAAGAAATATTTTTCTCTGGGTAGAAATAAAGACTGCATTAATTTTATCAAATACAATCTAGCAGCCAAAACAGGATCTAAGCTAGATTTCTTTAATGAAAACACAAACTTGAAAACATATGAAACAATTCTTAATAATCTGGATAAAGAGGAAAATCTTTCAACATCCAAAACTGAAACCACATCCAAAATAACAGGCAAATTATCCACGGTATTAAACAAAACTAAAGCTTGACTGTCAGAAGTCAAACAATTTAATTCGCTGGCAGGCCATTTAATAACCTTTCCAGACAGCCACTGAGGGCCATGCAACCAAAACGGTAACACAGTTCGGAACTTAGGAAGTGTAATACCTCTAGTGAGTAAATCAGCAGGATTATCTGCCGAAGGAACATATTTGAAACAGAGGTCATAACCAAGATCTCGCAATTCTTTTAATTTTTCTTTAAGTCTATTTTTTAGGAACACAATTTTTGTTTTAATGTCTTCAGATAATATCCAAGACAACACTACCTGAGCATCAACCGCCAGTATAATTTTTCCTATATTAGAAGAAAGATTTTTTACTATATTTAATAAACACTTAAAAGCTAAAACCACAGATAATAACTCTAAAGATGGTAAAGTTTTCCTAGCTAAAGGTGCAACCTTAGCCTTGGCAAAAATCAAATTAGAAGAGCCCTTTTGGAGGATATAGCTAGCAAAACCATAAGCCTTCATAGAAGCATCACAGAATATTATGAAATCAAATTCTATAGAAGTGTCGATTACCCATCTTGGGAATTTCAGACTATCTAACTCGATAAATTCTGCAAAGATTCTGTTCCAAACACCTTGAACGTCTGAAGGCACACTTTCATCCCATTTTAGATTTCTTTTCCAAATGTCGCTAAGAAGTAG
Source organism: Acanthosepion esculentum (assembly GCA_964036315.1). NCBI lineage: Eukaryota > Metazoa > Mollusca > Cephalopoda > Sepiida > Sepiidae > Acanthosepion > Acanthosepion esculentum. Next base: position 11,420,802 of record OZ038502.1, read on the forward strand.
TCTCCCTTTGATCGTTATTGGAAGACACAGAGACAATGGGTCAAACACGCTGGCATTTTGCGACAAAATTCCTCTCTTAGTATTGGCAACTCCTGTCAACGCATCCACAACAATATGTAATTCGTCAAAAGCAGGGTTATACATATAACCCAGTACTTTCTCAAAAGGCGAATCATGAGTCACCAAACTATTATCTCTTTTCATTTCCTCCCTTAGTACCTCGCAATTAGTGTTACAGGATCTCAACAGAAAATTACCCTCAGCCATAACATCCCGAACCTCACGATACAAGTTCAACAAAAACTCAGGAGAATTGTGAGTTTTAATAAGATTATCAACATAAAAATTGTTTAACAACATTTCTTTACAAGAACTATCCCTGTATCTGTTTACATGAAATTTAATAATAAAATTTAGGATAAAGGGGCTCGCTACAAACCCAAAGATAAGAGTCTTATACCGGAAACTCACTAATTGATTACCAATTTTCATAAAAAAGCAAAAACAATTCTTATCTCTTTCACTGTCTAATCTAATCATAAGAAAGGCTTTACGGATATCTGCTAGTAGCACGCAGTGATCCATTCTGAACTTCAAAAGTAAATGCAACATATCAGTGTATAAATTGATTCCAGGGTAGACGCTGTCATTGAGAGAAGGACCCCCTCCAACACGCAAAGAGCAATTAAATACTGGTCTTATCTTAGTAGTGCACTGGCTGTCTGTCTTTATGATAGGTCTATGGGGTATCCAGATGTGATTCCCAAAATCCGCAGGCATCACATCAATTCTTTCAATTATTCCCTCCGATTCCTGATCTAAAAACACTTTGCAATATTCTTCATATAAGTTTTGACTACTTAATCTATCAACCACTCGATCAAGTACCCCCAATGCCACTCCATGATTTGAAGGAACTGAGGAAAGTCTATCTTCATCCCACGGCATATCAATAAAGTAGCACTTGTCTCTATAAGAGATAGAATTCTGGAAATCTCTAAGCTTATCCCTATCATAGTCACTGAAAGTATTTTCAGAGATTCCCAATGATTCTAAATCAAACAACTTCTCTATCTTTCTTACTACTAACGAATCACAAAAACTGTCTACAGGATCAAAATATTCAGATCTAGGTTCTAAAGCATAATATACGTGAGTTACCGGACAATCAGTATATTCAGATATCACCTGACTGTAATTTAACCGACTTACACCCCCCTTCACAGCCTTCTCTACTGGATATTGAAAATCCGAAATATTACCAAAAGGAATTATTCCGTTAGCAAATTCAAAAGCAGAACCTCTCATACAAGGTATTGACCGCATAGGTCCCATAAATTTAATTACATCGACCCCTAATAAACCATGTAAAGACAAAGTATCATTTCTCATATCGGAAAAATCCGCTGCCAGCCTATATCCCTTTCTTTTTAAATTATTAATAACTACTCCCAATCCATCCAAATGAAAATCTAATTCTAAATTTTCTTCCACTAGAAAAGGAAGAGAAAATTTCTTGTCCGTTAATTTTACATTGAGTTCAATCTCTTTCAGATCTCACTTAATAGCACCTATAAAAGTCTTAATAACTAACTCCTTCCCATTCAACCCATCCAGGCTACAGTTAAACATATTGCACACCCCACTAGAAAGATACGATCTTTGACTCCCTGTATCCATGAGGCAATTAAATCTACGCGTGATATTATTGTAACTGGCTGTAACTTCGACAATAGGAAGTAGTAGGAGTTGTTCTTCCAGTTGGATACAAGGATTCGAAGTTACAGGAGAACTTTTTGAATTCGGGCACAATGCTCCCATATGATCTCTGCTGTTACACTTCCAGCAAGGATTCAACAGTCCTTTTTTACCCCGGCAATTATCCTCTGAATGGTTAGGACTAGTGTATCTAGTACATAATTTGCTCTCTACACACTGCTGAAGTCTAGCTTCAAATGTAGGAAAAGCTTTACAATAATAAGCTCTATGTGCATTAGTTTTACAGAAATTACAACTGTAACTAATATTATAAGTATTAGTCCGGAAATTTTGCAACGTACATACCATTTTGGTATTTTCTCTTTTTAATTTGTCCGGACCAACGAATTTACCGTACTCATGTTTCAGTTGAGAATTATGTTTGGGTTTAATTATTTCTAAAGTTCTTATTACTTCAGAAGAATTGTCAAAAATATCATTAAGAGAAGGATAATTATTTCCCACTATTCTAATTATTTCATTCGTTAGCATTACCGGCAGTTTTTCACAAATAGTATAACTCATATATTTGTTACCGGCGCTATCATATTCTAAAAAATCCAAATTGAATGAATTTTTTAATTCATAAATTTGCGTTTTCAATTTAGTTAAAAACATTTTCACAGAATTCAAGTCATACTCTTTTAAAACCTTAGCATCAGAAATAGACTTGAAAATACTGTTTACTATATAATCCCTATCTAAAAATTCCTTTTTTAAAATATCTTCTGCTATGTCAAAATTCAAATCCGAAATGGAAAGATGACTTATGATCCTCTGAGCGTATCCTTTCAGATGATTTTTTAAAATAATAAGTCGCAAGGACTTATTTTTAACACTAAGTACGCAATTCTCAAATTCTTTATAAAAATTTAAAAAGGACAATTTGTCCTGGGACAAGCTTTCCGGGTCGAATACAGGACACTGTAATTTGGGGGTAACATTATAATGCGAAGACAACAACTCCGACTTAGTAGTTACCTGCGGAATATTTTTTCTAGCTTCTTCCAATTTGTTCGTTTCAGAACCAAAAAAATGAGTAATTCTGGAGTGAAACCAAGTTTCCTCTTTAATATGTTGGCTAAGAATATCATCCTTTTCTTCACTTTCAAAATAACCATTAGTTATTTGCTCATTCAATGACTCAACAGAATTTAACAACCCACTAACCTTATCTTTTTGAGCTGCTAAAGTAATTCTATCCAAAGGATTTTTTTCTTTAACATATAGAACAATTTGTTCAATAGCATCCTTTAAACAGTTCCTTCTTTTCAATAACAGATTTAACTCCATGTTTACATTCATCATTAATTAAACAGAATAAACTAACTGAAATGTTCGAAGACAAACATGCAACGACCACGGTTTACAAAGTTTAAGGAAACAACATGCATGCACCACAATAAAAATTTGCTCTGTGAACACAAAACGCTTCAATAATTATCGCAGTGTATAAAATTTCTTTTATCCACTACAAAGGAACATCAATATGCATAGTGTGAAAAAAATAAAAATAAAAAAATAAAAATAAAAATAAATTGAAGAAGAGATAAAGTGGAGAAAATATAAAACTTTCTCCAGAGAGAGATCGTGTCTCCTGTGCGTCAGTGTGAAGGTTGATGTCAAAAAACCCAAATTTAAATGAAAAAATAAACCGTCAATCAAACTTAAACTTTACCCGCATACGATCTTAAATCAATATATTTAAATTACAATTTAATACACTAAATAACACACAGGACTAAACTCCCGATTTCTTTCTCGGCTTCTTCAAAGGAAATCAACAACATACCCACTCAATGAAGCAGACGATATTATAAACAGCTATACCGTTAGTGTTCACAAACCAAACATTTATTTCAACAAATCATAATTACATGCATATTGGTCCATATGCTACGTGGGTAACAAACAAAAATGAACAAAAGGATTTTTACTTACAAAACAATGTTGTCAGCAAGTAGACAACGCAAACATCATTCAACTTTTTCTTTACAACAAACAATATTGTTAAAGCATTTTCTTTTTTTACAATCAATTCAATTTCTTCTGTTTGTGTCTTCTTTCTTCAAATATTTTCTTTTCTTTCTATGAGACTCTTTTTCACTTCCTCTGGAGCTGAAAGGGTAAATTGAAAAAACACAAATCCTAACCTAGTCTAAGATCTTAAAAACTTATTCCATGAAGCATATCTTTCACAATATGTTAAAACTTTAGCTTTGGAATTCATTTAAATCTTATTCTTTTAAATCTTATTTTAATATAAAGAACGTGAACAGGGGCGGAATTCCTGGCATCGATTGACTCCGTAAAACAAAAACGTTGATTCTCCGAATCAACAAACAAATCAAATGAAACCATTCCCCTTCTAGGGAATAAAATTACTTCTTTTAGCCTCGGAACTCCACCGAAGCCAACCAAATCTCCTCTTCCAAATCTCACAAACAAACAAACTGCAGCTACGGAACTCCACCGAAGCCGATTAAATCTTCTCTTTAAAGATTTTCAAACATAAACGAATATTAGCTACGGAATTCTACCGAAGCCATTTAAATTCTTCTCTTCAAAGCTTTTCAAATACAAACGAATATCAGCTACGGAATTCTACCGAAGCCAATTAAATCTTCCAACAAAGCCCTTCGATGCGTAAACTCACTCTCCCCTGCTCCCATCCATAAACTAATCAGTAATATAGCTATTAAAAGCTAAATAAATTAATTCTATAATATTTAAAGGCAAATAATTCGATACTGTAATTCGAACTATTTAAGGTAACATTAATTTACGTGGCCAACTATAGTAGTTCACCACGGAGCCAGAATAAGGACGTCCGTATCGTCCGACGACAAAGTTCTGACTGAAGACAAAATCTTCTGATACAACGGACTCGCTTTCAGCTGCCAGATTCCATGACAATGGGGCCATAAATTTTCCGACCGCCCCATCCACAGGCCACCGACTCCAGACATTAAAACAACATATCATCTCTAATACCGAAGTCGTTGCAAGCCCTCTTCTCACCCCATGTTAAATCTCTGTCAACAAAGATTTCCAAAAAACACTCAAAACAAGAATCTCACCACCGAAGTCACTGAAAGGTGACCTCTCACACTTATGTTAAATCTCGGTCAACAAAAATTTCCAAAATATTTAACATTGAAAATAAAACAATAATTAAATCAATTGTAAAAGGGGAAGTTAAAAGTTTCAGGGATGTTCCAGTTGTCGCTAAAAAAGTGGCATATCCTGATGAAAAAAGGCCCGAAACTTAATAAAAACAAAATTTTATCACAAAAAAATTTATGTTATTAATAAGAGTAGAGACCAAAGTTTTTTTTAATTATTTTTTGAAATTTTTTATTCATATTTAGCACGTTTAAATTTGTGGTTGAAAATCTTTTTTTTTAGGTCAACGATCACATATATTTTGCTTTTTGCACTTGCTTTTTTTTTCACTTAAAAAACACATAAATTTGGAAATTATTGTAAAAATCAAATAACTGTCCCAATTTAGTGAAACTTTCAGACCTTATTCCGAAATGACTGAATTTATTTAAGAAATGTTTGTCTTTTAGAAAGTCATGGTAAAAATATTTTTTTTTTACGTCTTTTACGTCTTTTTTTTTACCTTACTTAATTTTATGACCCCTTTTTATCTAGGGGTATGACCATCAACTTTATTTTTTAATTAAATAAAGAAAGGAGACTTTGAGGAATATAAATCATAAATTTCCTTTTACATTTTCGGACCGCGAAAACCCCAATTTTAACTCTGAATTTAAAATACAAAAATGCAAGAAAACTAAGACATTTTTTAATGAAAACAGCTTTTAATGTTTTTTATAAATAATATATATTAAGGACTTTTTTTTGTGAAGTTGTAGGGGACGTGCAGGATTATTAATTATTTTTAGAAAGAATCAGAAGGAATTTTTAAATGGTTGCGTGTCGTACTGCATCCCGAACACATAAATTTGGAAATTATTGTAAAAATCAAATAATTGTTCCAATTTAGTGAAACTTTCAGAACTTATTCTGAAATGACTGAATTTATTTAAGAAATGTTTGTCTTTTAGAAAGTCATGGTAAAAATATTTTTTTTTTACGTCTGATACCCACCTTACTTAATTTTATAAAAATTTTTAAACTAGGAGGTGTGTAATTAATTTTATTTTTTAATTAAATAAAGGAAACTTTGAGGAATATAAATCATAAATTTTCTTTTAAATTTTCGAGCCGCTTAAACCCCTGAACTTTAAATTAAACTGAATTTAAAATACAAAAATGCAAGAAAACTAAGACATTTTTTAATGAAAACAGCTTTTAATGTATTTTATAAATAATATATATTGAGGACTTTTTTTTTGTGAAGTCAAAATCCTTTTCGGGAGAATAATAAATTTTTACGAGAATTGTTTACTTTTTTTTTACATCTAAATAAAAAAGTGAAAATATTGATAAATGTTTACAAAAATAAAGTACGAAGGGTGTATCTCATTTTCTTCGCTCATTAAAAAGATCTATTTTTACAGATCATAAATTAGAAAGTTTATTACAATCTGCGGGCCGCAAATTATTTTAAAATAAATTTTGTTATTTCAAAAAATGCATTATCATCTCCGACAAAACTATGGATGGCCATTTCAAAAAAAAAAAGAAAAAAAGAAAAGAAAATGTTAGAGTTATTCCCCCTGATTGAGTGAAAATATCTTTCTGGCTGGAGTAAGGTAAAAAAAAATGGAAGTATATATAAACTGGTTCACTTAAAGCTAAAACAATTTATATCACTTTTGCCCTACCGTCCGATAATTTCCCTTGACGTAAGTTGTTGACAGATTGACATAACATCTCTCATTCAGGCCAAAAAAATTTTCTGATGAGAAAATAAGCAATGTTTCTTTCAAATTACATTAAGTATACTTTAAATTTTCTAATTTTCCTAAAATAACTTTTGAGAAAAGTATCATTGAATTTTACATGATTTTTAATGAGGAAACTTTATTTTTGTTTATAAAACTGTCAATAATGATTGATTTTACCGTTTTTTGTCAATTCTGAGGACTAAAAAAAAACATGATTTTTAGCTAAAATTTCGGACATGCTAGAAAGGATTAAAAAAATACTCAAAATTTACTTTGGTCTTTCCTCTAAATAATGACATAAACATCTAGACAATAAAAAAAATTTTGTAATCAAGTTTGGGACCTTTTTTCATCAGGATATGCCACTTTTTTATCGACAACTGGGACATCCCATATCTATGGAAAAAATGACATTGACAATTTTTTAAAAATGCTATAAAGGAGATACTTTACTTACCAATATACAATATAGATGTTTATAAGGTAGGTTTTATCAATATCTAATTGTTGATTTGAGTTCAGCATATACATTTTCACGGAAATAAGACTATTTTTGAAAAATTTGAAGGGATATTAGCGCTCGGGTGTTTTAAAATAAACATTTACCATTTTTTTTTTTAACTACACTTCATTTTTTAATTAGAAGAAGACTAGAAAAATGACTGCAGGATTAATTTCGTTTACAATAGAATTTAGTTTTTTTAAAGGGTAATTTGCAGTTTAAACCCCGCGCTCAGTTTCTGACAAGAAATTCCCGAATAGTTACATTTAGTGTAAATTTACATACTTAATTCGAAAATAACAGAAATTTTGCTAAAATTTACCGTTTTGGAGTTATCAAGAATAAAAGTTCTTCAGACTCATTCGAGTCTGCCATTACTGACGTTTCTTTTTTTTCGGAGCAACATTCGCGGAATCTTACTTACTTTTTACTTTCCTTACTCGCCTCAATTACTGCGCAAGGGTTAGTGTTATGACTGAATGACAGCTCAGAGGCAAATGTAGGTAAACAACGCCAGTAATGACTGCCGTGCTGTAGCCGCAACGCGAACGAGTCCGAAATTATATTGTTGATAACTCCAAATTTCTTTGTTATTTTCGAGTTAAGCATGTAAATTTACACCTACATGTAACTATTCGGGATATTTTTATTAGAAACTAAGCACGGGGCTTAAACTGCAAATTATTACCCAAAAAATTTTTTTAAAATAGTTTTTTTTTTAAATATTTAAAATTAAAATAAAAACACAAAATACTCATAAATGATTGAATTTTATCAATAATGAATAATTCTTATGAATAAGAATATAAAAAAGACATAAAATAATTATTTTAATTTTACATAAATTTCGTAATAAAACAAGTGTGCAGAAAACAAACAAAACAAAAGGTTTCGGAAAATCTCCTTGAAGAAGCGAAGCGGCTTTTTCTTTTGAGAAGAACCTTAATAAACTTTAAGTGAAAAATGTTAAACAAAATGAAAAGGGAAAATATTTAATAAATTTTAATAATTTTATAATTCAACGTTTGATGACATGTCCGAGTTGTCGCTAAAAAAAGTGGTATATCCTGATGAAAAAAGGCCCGAAACTTAATAAAAATAAAATTTTATCACGAAAAACTTTATGTTATTAATAAGGGTGGAGACCAAAGTATTTTTAAATTATTTTTTGAAATTTTTTAATCATATTTAGCACGTTTAAATTTGTGGTTGAAAATCTTTTTTTTTAGGTGAACGATCACATATATTTTGCTTTTTGCACTTGCTTTTTTTTCACTTAAAAAACACATAAATTTGGAAATTATTGTAAAAATCAAATAACTGTCCCAATTTAGTGAAACTTACAGAACTTATTCCGAAATGACTGAATTTATTTAAGAAATGTTTGTCTTTTAGAAAGTCATGGTAAAAATATTTTTTTTTTACGTCTTTTACGTCTTTTTTTTTACCTTACTTAATTTTATGACCCCTTTTTATCTAGGGGTATGACCATCAACTTTATTTTTTAATTAAATAAAGAAAGGAGACTTTGAGGAATGTAAATCATAAATTTCCTTTTACATTTTCGGACCGCAAAAACCCCAATTTTAACTCTGAATTTAAAATACAAAAATGCAAGAAAACTAAGACATTTTTTAATGAAAACAGCTTTTAATGTTTTTTATAAATAATATATATTAAGGACTTTTTTTTTGTGAAGTCAAAATCCTTTTCGGGAGAATAATAAATTTTTACGAGAATTGTTTACTTTTTTTTTTACAAAGTGAAAATATTTATAAATGTTTACAAAAATAAAGTACGAATTCTACCCCTCATTTTTTTCGCTCATTAAAAAGATCTATTTTTATAGATCATAAATTAAAAAGCTTATTTGCAATCTGCGGACCGCAAATTATTTTAAAATAAATTTGTTATTTCAAAAAATGCATTAAAATTCATCACCTACAAATCTACGGATGGCCATATCTAAACCGAAATCAAAATGTTAGAGTTATTCCCCCTGAATGAATGAAAATATCTTTCTGGCTGGACGCATTTTAACTTCTCATTATTGTCGCCTCGTCAACTCAAAACCTTTCTAATTTTTTTTTTTTTTTTTTACATATAATCAAATTCTTTTTCAGTGAGAGACATACTGCAAACATTTTTTTTTTTTAATTCAAATTTAGGGATGTTGGGGAAAAATTCTCAGAAAAATATTTCATAAAAAAATAGCTGGTTAACGCTTGTTTTTAGCAGACCTGAACTGACTGAAATTTAGTGGGGCTAGGAACCCTCAAAAAGCAGCTGTGCTAAAAAGATAAATTGAAAAAAAATGAACTTAAAATTTTATGTGAAAATAACAATATTGTTACAAAATTTTTGTCTTAGAAAATTTGAACTATAAATGTATTTTTTCGTAATTTAAATCTTATTTTTATTCAAGAATTCTCCTTCAAACGTAAGGTAAAAAAAATTGGAAATATAAACTGGTTCACTTAAATCTAGAACAATTTATGTCACTTTTGCCCTACCGTCCGATAATTTCCCCTGACGTAAGCTGTTGACAGGCTGACATACATCAATTAACACCTCTCAATCAGGCCAAAAAAACAAGCCCTACGATCGGAAAATGTCTTTAAAAAAAAATTCTGATGAAAAAGTAAGCAATGTTTCTTTCAAATTACATTAAGTATACTTTAAATTTTCTAATTTTCTTAAAATAACTTTTGAGAAAAGTATCATTGAATTTTATATGATTTTTAAATGGGAAACTTTATTTTTGTTTATAAAACTGTCAATAATGATTGACTTTACCGATTTTCGTCAATTTTGATGACTAAAAAAAAACATGATTTTAGCTAAAATTTCGGACATGCTAGAAAGGATTAAAAAAATTAAAAAAATACTCAAAAAATACTTTGGTCTTTCATCTAAATAATGACATAAACATCTAGACAATAAAAAATATTTTAATCAAGTTTGGAGCCTTTTTTCATCAGGATATGCCTCTTTTTTAGCGACAACTGGGACATCCTTAAAAGGTGCTGATATTTGAAATGGTGCGCGTTTGAAATCAGAAGCAGACGCCATTTTTTCTTTTTTTTCCCGCTCTTTTTTGTGAATTTGGAAGCTGAGGAAGGCGTTCCTTTAAAATTCGAAGAAATTATCCTCAGTCAGAAACAGCGGCCTTATTGGAATTTAATTGGGAACCACGAATACAATGTTTTACAAGTTCACATTCAATGATTATTCTAGCCTATTTTTCAAATCCTCACTCCAACCTTTCCTCTTACTTTCAAAACCCGTTTGAAAATTTGTATTTGCTAAAATTTATATATATATATATATATATATATATATATATATATATATATATATATATATATCGAAGGCATTTCAATAACTTCAGTAATGAAATGTATTGATATTTTGAACGCGATACGCGTCTGATGGCAAAACAGACGATATTTTTATGTATGCTTTCCAGTAATTGTCTAAATTTTCGCGCAGTAATCGAGGCCTGGTTGTACCCGTAAGCCAAATAGATTGTCGATATCGCCTCAACGATAGATTTTCCTCCATTCTTAATGTTATATTTAGGATGATCAGGCTATTTTACAACCAGGAATAAGCTTTTTTAAAAATTGGTCACTGGGCCTTCATTGTGCGTTCCGGTAAATGGGTAAATTTTCACGCAGTAATCGAGTCCAGGCTGTACACGTGTCACGAAGGAGAATTGTCAATATCTCATGAACGGTAGATTTTCCTCCATTCTTAATGATTTTTTTTTTTTTTTAATAATAAGCCCTTTTTACACCAGGAATAATGCTTTTTTAAAAATTGTTCTCTGGGGCATTATCTGTTAGTTCCAGTAAATAGGTAATGTTTCGTGCAAGAATCGAGATCAGGCTGCGTCTACCTCTAACATTCGCCCTACATTTCTTCTACTAGAAACAGGTTTATTATCAGGGTAGGTTGTCTATTGGATTTAATACAAAATTTACTTCTCGCTCAGGACATTTGGTTAACTCTTTTATGATAATGTGCTAATTATTTTGACGAAGTGTAGTCTTATAATATACTGGTTTTATCTGGTAATCATATAGAAAATTATTAATCTCTCTAAATAGCACTATATAACTCGGTAATTCCCATGCTAAGCCCCTTATCCACTTAACGAGTTGTGTAGAGAACGCATGAATTGAAATATGTTAACACCTATTAATTCTAAGATATCGACCTGGCCATGTTTATTTCTTGAAAAAGATAATATTTTGTTCAAACTGATTAGATTTTTCTTACCTTAATCTAATTCATCAATTCTTAAGGTAATATAAAATTCACTAACAATTCATACAGGCAATGGAAGTTACCTCCCCTTCTACGCCTTAATATCCAGTACTTGAAAATGAAAATCCACTTTCACCTTGTCGAAGCAATTTAGCCATTTAATTTTTTTTTTAAAGTATGAACGCTGACTACCATATCTAATAAGTAATTGACCACTGTCCTTTTCCTACCCCACCGGATGGGTAATTTTGCTATATAGGTGATAAGAATTTATTCTCCTGACAGGTGTTAGTACACATGTGTGTATACTGAGATATACCTTTTTTTTAAATTTTTCACATAATGCTATTGTAGCGGTATTGTCAGCGCAAATCAACCCGCACATTTTTTACTTTACGAATGTTCATGCAAACAAAAAGCAAATAAGAGAAAAAACACAAGAAAATAACATTTCATAATAGGTACAAAATTTATATAATGTCAACAGATTTTTTACATGAATTATTAACAAGAGTTACTTCCCTTTAACTGGTTAAAGATTTTTACTACTGGATATATTTTTTTACCTGAGCTCACAAAAAGTTGAATTAACTTTTTGCTCAAAATCTTCAATGGAAGAATAATTAAAAAGTCCTGTAAAGCTGAAAATATGTTAAATAAATTTTTAGCTTTAAAGAAGTCGGAGAAGTGAATGTTCCGTGAATGCTCAATTTGTTTTGGTTCCTCGTAGTAGTTGAATGAATTGTTCGTAAATGTTTGTAATTTCGTCTCGTAAGATTCAATAGCGTGATTGAATTCTTTTTTGTAAGTTGCAAAAGAAGTTTTTTGAGTGAGTTGAAAATTTAGCTTGAGTTACAGTGAAGTTATTTCATGTTAAAGAATTTGAGATTCTAACTTTGTACTTCGCTGAAGTAAAGTTACAAGCGTCGTGAACTAGTTTAGCAAATGCTAGTCGTCGTAAATTCTCACTGGTTGGGTTCGCTCGTACATTCAATTTATATGTTTGGTTATCACGTGATTGGCTCCAAGAAGCATTGTTTTTTCGTCAGGTCAAAAACTAGGTCGATGCTATTCGGACGTAGTGGTGAGCAGGTAAATTGTTTTTTTAATATTTGTTAACCACTCAGGGAGCGCTTTACAAAACTCAGTCTGGAGTCTGATATGTTTTGTTTCGCTCATTGAGAACAAATGTACGTGAAGATAAGCGAGAGAATTTTAATGTTTATTGTCCAATGAGAAGCTAAGGTTTTCAGAAAAAATATATGAAGCTGTGATCCACTTTTTTGCACGAAAATCGGCATTGAAGAAAAAGTAGTTGAGGAATTCTAAACTATTATCTGTTTCTTAGAAGAACAATTAATGCAATTTTTCTTTATGATCGGTGCAGTTTTTTATTTTATGCCTTGAACTTGAGCCCTTAACACATAGATGCATTAACTTCCATTGCTCTTTGTGAGCCTCAACACTAGAAAACTTGGTACATTTAAGTCATTCGATGGCCCTCCTTAGCACATAATCTACATACATACCATAATTAGAACTTGTGGAGAAATTGTGTAGAGCTGCCACAGAACCTTCTTTCTCCGTAGTGTCATGTTTATATTTTGAGTTTTTGTTTTACTATATTTACGTTTTAGAAATAGTTATGTTAGCTTCATTGCTAAGTTCGAATATGTCGTTAAGAATTGGCTAACTAGTTCCCACCGGTGTATGATTTCACATCTAAAATTGTGAGAAAGCCGCTCAAATACAATATGGCCTGTTATGATAGTACTATTAATGTCCTAAGCGGCCCCTTTTCTTTTTGACTTTGTTGTAAGCGACAATGAAGCCAGTGAATAAACATGCCTTAAAAACCGATTACATGTGTCCGAGTTATTGCAACATATCCACGCTCATAATCAAAGTATGAAATACTTTTATTATATGACATGGCTTACCAGTTTCAAATCTGCCATGTCACCTTCAAAAATATCCAACCCAGAGGAAGTTTTAAGTTCGGACAAATCGACATAATCTTCTGCTAAATATAGTTTTACATTCACAGATTCAGCATTGTATTTAGGTTGGATTGTCAATGTCTTGTTGGGGATGTGGAAGTGTTAGAAAGTATCAAATGGTTTGAATGGTGAGAAGGGTTAAAATTGGGTGTGTTCAATAATCTTCCATCCACAACAATTAATACAAGACAGAAAATAATGATTCAAAACATAACAATTGAATTTATTGGTCTTAGTGTACTACATGTACATAAGCTAAAGGTTTGACAGAGTTATGTCTCTTAGATTTGGAAATATTTGTACCTGAGCTCATAAGGGTTGAAGTAACTATTATTAAACGGTAGTTTAGAAGATTGAGTTCGTGTTGAATGTTAGGAATTGTCTATTGGACCAAAAGAGTTCAAAAGAGTTAAGAGTTGTACTTACGTGAATGTTGTAATGTTCTTTAACGTCTGACCGCATGGTTAAGACGGGAGTCCTTGAAGGTTACATTTTGGCAGAAAGAAATGAGACGCGAGAGCGGGTAAAGAGAGAGTGAAAAGAATATTTATTTCTGAATAAACAGAAAATGTGGCACAAGGCCGAAATGGGGAAGGGGAAAAGGGTCGGTCTTCTGTCTTAACTTTAAACTTAGCTAGCCACAACCGCTGACCCAATCACACTAACAATATTCCTTGCACCAAAACGACACATTCTTACATACCTTTCTCACCACACCCACCATAATATCTCAAAATATTAACTAGTTCCCATGTGTACAATATATCGTCTGTGTGTGTGTGTGTGTGGGGGGGGGGAATAAAACAACAATTCAAAAATTTAAAAAACTAGCCCCAATGAGTATTTACAATATAAATTGAGAACATTAATTCATCCCAAGCTCTCACACAGACATGCACTCATTCAGACACAACAACAGATACGAAAAATCACACACGAAGCGAAAAACGCTCCGCATCCACCAGAAAACTGACATCACTGACCACATAACGAGGGAGGGGATGGGGAATTAAACTTAAAGAAAAAATTGAGACAGAAATAAAAGGGGGCAAGAGAGTGAAAAGAGAGAGAGAGAGAGAGAGAGAGAGCGCGAACCACTCGTGTTTTGTTTATATAAGATGCTGTAACACGTGATCGGCTCAACCTTAATTAGCGGAAAAACAAATTTGTCGCGTGCAGGCGATTTGATTGGTCGGAACTGACCAATCAGCGAGCTAGTTCTGAGTAGATTGCCCAATGACTGCTTGTCATACGATTTCCTCGCGGGGGTGACTGGCAGACGTGGAAGATTTCACAGTCTGTTTAAATATTTCATTAACTATGTATGGTACGTCTAAAAATCCTTTGGTTAACAATTCTATTGCAACGTTAAAATTTTCATTTTTTAAAGTTAAATGGGACACTAAATGCAGAGCACAGCCTGTTAAACAATTTTTTTTAAAATGGCTAACTTTTATCTATCAGGATGTACACCATGTACACAATTCTGAAATTTTTGTATTCAAATTTTGTGGTATCAAGCTGTAGCGACTGCTACGCTTTCCACGCCCACAATTTATTCGCCTGCGATTGGCTAGTAAATAAATACTGTCTTTCCATAAGACAATTTAGCAATCGCAGTCACCACTTTGAATTTTTTCTGCCATGAACTTTCTCACATGTGTCTTTTGTTACAAAATCAGTGATTGGTCGAATTTTAACCAATCAAACATTTTTGTGCTAAAACAACTTTCCCGCGTTTTCACTGGGAGCCTACCAGCAGCTATATAAACAAGTGGTTTGTTTCCGCAACTTTCAGTAGAGTCCAGCAATTTACGCCTGTCTACACAAATCCACGACTTTACTCTCAACGCACACACAGACACAGACCGTTGTATCACATTACACATTTCTTCCTCTCTGTTACCAAGCCAAGTTCATGAACCAGCATTCTATTCATTACTCAAAACAACACACTTCTTAATTAACTGTATTCTATTCTAACACCAGACTCTATTCAACATGGAATCCTGAACATTCTTATTCAAGAGAAATTCTTTCGAACATTCAATCGTAATCAGAATACAGTTAAAGGGGAACAACTTTTTCTCCCTTAATTATTACACATCATTGCATAATTGTTTTGTATGTTATTGTTTCAATATATATTTTATTTCTTGATGCACAATTGGAGTCTTTGTTTTTTCTTGAATCGTTAAAAATGTATAATAGATAAATGCTCTTACAACACGTAATTACAACACATAAGAAAAACAGCACTCTCCCTACATTATAAATACTGGGCGACTTCTTGCCTCGATCTCTTTTTCGTTTCTTCATTTCAGCGACTACAATGTAAGCTCTCTTAGAAGATCCGCGTCTTCCCATTTGTGGGAGACGCCGTGAACATTAAACACACATACACGTACGTACGAACATTCACCAAAGAACAAACACAAATATTCACACACACATACAAATGTTATTGCCTATGTCCATTGTAAAATTGTTTTGTTTAATACATATATTTGTTGATATATATATATATATATATATATATATATATATATATATATATATATATATATATATATATATATATATTGTTACGAATGCAGATAGCCTAAACACGCATACACGCATATACTAAGGTTAATCTCCGCTTGACAACAGAAGAGGTCACGTGGGAGTCTCGAGTCCTTTTAGGGAAGCAGGTCAACAGGTCGACTGACCCAGTTACCCTTAGTAACAGATGTCTAGACAGAAACTAGACAGGAGCCTGACGTGAGGTCATGAAGCAGCAGGAGCTGGAATTCGCGCCAGATACAGGACACGTGTGAGTTAGAAAATTACTTTGAAGTCAGTTGCTGTCTTGTCTTTGAAGGAGCAAGACACGAAATCGAAGCGCTGATAACTTATGAACGAAACTTGTCCGATTCATCATAAGTAACTCCGGATAAAAAATATAAGGATGTATATTTCTGTTCGTTAACTCCAGATTGAAGAAGATAAATCGGGTTATTTATCACAAAAGAGACAAGGAAATTTGTATGCTGAGACTACAGCCTGTGTTTGAAGAAAGAAAAGAGAAATCAAGAAAGAAGAAAGTATATATGTTTGTTGCAGCCAGACCGTGATTAAAGCTGAATTGGGTAAGGAAGAAGAAAGAAAGAAAAGAGGAAACACGAGAGAGAAAAGAAAAGATAATAAGTAGGAGAGAGAACTGAATATAAAGATAAGTGACTATATTTTTGGACCCGTGCTAGAAAGATACACATGCATCCATGAACTTTATGTTATCGCAAACACCTTTCCACATGTTAAAATAGTAATATATAAATCCTATCCCCATCTCTCTTTGGTTATGCGTTAATTTCTGCATTCGTAGTTATTCGTACTTATTATTTTTTTTTGCATCCATTCGGGTTCAGCCGAATTTATTTGGATTTGGGTGTATTTTGGTATCCCCAACGTAAGCCTCGAGATTATGGTCGTCGGACACTTTACTCATGCTTATATATTTTTTTTCTTTTATCTTATCTAAGTGTATGTTAAAATTCTTATACCAAAATTTATCACGCCTTATTGTTCATTCTTGAATTGTGGATCGGTATATGTGTTGAAATCGAAGCGACCCTGGGAAAAGATTATTGTTTGATTATCTCAATCGGACAGTGTTCTTTAATATATTTTGTTTACTAATTGTCCATTTGTCAGGGTCTGGAAGAGATAGTCCGTGTCTTTCCATAGACGTGATGATGTATATATCTCCTGGTCGGCATATGATTGCGTTATTAATTATTCGTCGAGTAGGGCATATGACAATATATATATATATATATATATATATATATATATATATATATATATATATATATATATATATATATATATATATAGGTCTTGTTTGTCTTCTTTATCTTCGGTTGGACTTAACTTGAGTCCGGGATTTTCTTGTAGTTGGAACTTTTAATATTCTACCAGGAGTTGCACACGTGTTTCTAATACAACAACACACAAACCACCTGGTCCTCTACAAATTACTGTCAGTGACCAATTCAGATTGTGGGTAAGCTTGGGCAGTTACATTGCAGAGTTGTTGTAGGAATTTTTCCTGGTTGTGCGCGCACGCGCGTGTGTGTGTGAGAGAGAGTGTGTGTTCTCGGCAGTGAGAGTGGAATGAACAAAATCCAAGGCTTGAAATAACTGTTCAACAGCTTTTATTTGTGGTTGAAAGAGAGAGTGCAAAATAGTGATATTTTATGGCCAGAAAAGTGGGTTTTCCCAGTTAAAAAAGTTCTTGAGTAGATGTTTTTATTGAGAGAGATTTCTCCGCTTGTTTCCTTGGGAGGAATGAGAAATCTGAGTGTGTAACTGCTAGGACTGGGACGAGTCTTCTGCAGTAAGGGTTGTGCTTAGTTTTTCCTTTGGGTAGGTGTCTCGAAGGAAGATTTCTCTGCCTATTCCCACAAGGAATGAGAAATCTGAAGTCAAGCTGCCAAGTCAGGGCAAGTATCTTCTGCAGCAAGGGTTGTGAGTAGCTCTTTTAGCTGGGCTTGAAGGATAACAAAGATAAAAGTGGAAAAGAGGCAAATAAGGCTCGGTCAGGGCTTTTATGACTTCTGGGACTACAGGTTGTACTCTGCTGATCAAATCTGTTGTTGCTACTGTTGAATCGAGCAAAGTAAGGAAGCCCCCACATGTCACAATAGCCAACAAAGTGAGATAGTTCCTATATCGTTGCACAATATTATTAAAGAAATCTTTTCTCATATTAAAAGAATTTTTTTTAGAGATGAGAGAACATCAAATCTCTTGTTTCAGGATACTAGTATATTTGGGTAAAATAAGTCACCATTATGTTGTGGGTATAAACACTTTGGATATGAGTGTGTATATGTTTTATAGTAAATATTTACGGACTCCTGGAACATTTATCCCACAAAAAATATTGGCAGACTCCATGTGAGTCTAGGTAAAAAAAAAATACAAATGAATGTTATTAACAAAACGAATTACGTGTAGTGTAATGAAATGAAAAAAACATTAAAACTAGTTATAAGGGGAATATGCTAGTGTGTGTGTGTGTGTGTGTGTGTGTGTGTGTGTGTGTGTGTGTGTGTGTGTGCGCGTGTGTGTGGAACAAGCTTGTGTGATAGATAGGTGTGTATGTGCGTGGGTGAGATAGTTCAAAAGTTAATAGAGGACCAAGGAAGTGAACGTGCCTAGTCGGCAATGTTCTTTGTCTACTTGTGAGTACATCGAGCTAAAGAGAGAGAATTTTTATAGGCTTAAAGAGCGCCCCCTACCAGGTTTTCTGGTAAAGCCAAGTCAGATAACATCACATACTTATCCTCAGCATTATGAATTTTGAAAGAAATTTACATTTATTATATGACATAAAAATGATAAAAGCATAGAATATAAAATTTACAAAAATAAAAAATGAAAATTATCTCATACGTTCAATAAAGTTTTATTACACTATTTAAGAAATGCATATATGTCAAAATAGCAGTTTTCACGAAAAATGCGGCAAAAAGAAAATCTGAAAGAATTATTAAATATTTGAAAACATAGTAAAAAATTGATTAACAGGTATATTTATTACCTCCGTTTATTTAATTCTGTGAAATTTGGAGAAATTCATTTTGATGTTTATACTAATTATAAGCACAAATCCTTGGAATTTAAATCCCCATTTTTTTTTGTCAAACAGGGCCCCCAGTTACAGAAAATCTGCTCTGAATCATAATAAAAATGCATTAAAATTGATATTATTTAATTAGAAAAGGTTTTAATTGCTTTTATGAATGAGGTATATTATGGCCACTATTGTGTTAGGAAACTTTTTTTGATTAATAATGAATTAAAATTTTTTTATTTCTTTTTAATTTTAATTAGAATAATTTATAAAGTTTTAGCATTTAAAATTTTATATTTTGTAGATTTTAGGTGATATTGTTAAGTAAAAACTATATTTACTAATCATAAATGGAAAAGCTTACTACAATTCAGCTACCACCTCCGTAGTTTAAGAAGAGTTTGAAATTTGTGTATGTGTGTGTGTAAACATGCCAATTTTTTAAAATAAGGACATACATAGACGACATTATTAGAAAATGAATGTGGCAATTGTCTAACATTTACTTAACAAGCGTCTTTGTAAGCAATATTATAATGGGTAATTACCTAAAATACAATAAGTATTAGAATGTTTAAAATATTTAACATTTTCAATATTACTGGGTAGTTAAAAAATTATTTCCCCCTACCTAAATCATGCAATGGTAAAATTGATAAATGCCAACACTTCATGAAAATACTCACGTCTGTTAAAAATGTTTTTCTGTGATATTTTAAACTGAAAGTAATTTTTATTTTAATTCAGATTATTTAAACTTTAAATCAGTTAATCTTCCCCAAATAAAGTTTCAGAACAGTATAGCTTTATTTATTGAAAAATTTTAAATGAATTATTTTGTTGACAGATTTGTCAATATGGCCAATTTTAGCAATTAAAAAATACCATTTCAATCAATTTAAATTTATTTTGAAATACAGCAAATACATTTTAAACTGTAGATTTTGCTTTTTTGAGGTACCGATTATACATAATATCTTTTAATGTAGCAAAAATAAATTGTATCTTTCATATTTTGTAATATCAGGGTGTAGAATCATAATTCTACATTTCTGTGCAAACACCATCTAAAAGTGGATCACTACGAATTTTGTTAAAATCTGTGCAAAAACCATTTAAAAGTGGATCACAGCGATATTCTTGTACAAAGCCAGATCCACGCATATTTTCCAAGAATTCGGTTGCTGATTGATTCATAAACAAGTAAGTGAGCGTCGCCATCCACCCACGTACATCTATTTTTCATCTCGTGATCGAGTTAAATATTTCGGCGCTAATATTCTGGAGCCTATCACGTGTCCACCCAAGTAAATAAATTTAGCATGCAAATTCATCTTGCTAGTGAGCATCGTGACCACAAACCAGTTGCTAAACAAATCGACGTCACTTTATCATCTTAAGTTAAAGTTACCTTTTAAGCCAATGTAAACCTTCAGACATCACGCACTCATCTTCATCTTCAACTTTGTTTATTACACAGCAGAGAATTGTTTATCACTTCAAGTTCTCAATCACAGAACATTATTTCTTTTCTGAATTTGCTCAAAATATTCAACATTATTTCTTGACAAAAAAAACAACAAACAAACAAAAAAACAAAAAAAACGGTCAAAGGAAGATAACTTTTACCACAACTAAATTTATTCCAAACTACATAGAAAATTTATACTGCACAAAGGTGTTTATATTCCGCGTATAAACAGATCAATACTTTCACTGACTGTCAAGTATTCTTCTATGTCCGTGAACACAAGGCGAAAACCTGCTGTTATGTTGTAAAAGTGACCCCCCCATATACATTACGTCAAGCTCACTTTAATCCTCTACCTACATTTTATCACATTCGGTAGCGACGTGGTGTGCACTGAAAAATAACCCTTCAAAAAAAGAAACTGGGTTTCAGTTTTAAATGTATCAAATTTTGTGTGAAATTTACTTTTGTTTACTATTATTCGGACTATTGTCCTCATCTTTGTCGCCATATTGCAACGTTTCGGCAATATTGCAATATGAGCTCTGGTAAAAAAACATGCAATGATAACAGCAAAAAATTGCAATATGAGCACTGGTAAAGATTGGGCTGAAGACATTAGGTTTTAATACCCAGAAATTCATACACAGATGTCCTCAAGGACACATGGCACATTGGATAAAAGCGTTAGTTAGATCCAGTGACAGGACCCATAGAGTGTGAATTCAATACCCGGTTAAGGCGGTGGAGAACTTGGAGAGGGAATTTAAGCAGGAGATAACTGATGATAACTGACATCCATTAGGTATGACAACTGGAACAGTCTACCCCAGTGAGCGAAATAAAGGGTTCAGTTCGACATTCCAACCACCTGAAGTACTCCGATAGTCCGAATAATGTAAATAGTGTACATAATACCACGTCTCAGAAATATAGACAGTTACTTTTGTTTGTCATATATAGTGGAGAATAGTGAGAGTTTCTATTAGTTTTTTTACGCAAAAAATAGGGGCTTGCATTATATACAGGATATTTTTTTGAAGAGGTTAAAATCATGCATTTTCGGTGACCGGTTGCACTACACACAGGTAATTCTTTTCTGGAATGGCTGAAATTCAGACAAGAACATTCAGGGGTCGCACTATACATGAAGTCGGTTTATACACGAGTATATACGGTGATCATGGATAAAGAAAAAAATAGTTTTAAACAAGGCGCACATTTTCAAGGGGAGGTAATTAAAGGTTGATCATAACTGAGTTATCTTCCTTTGAGTCATAATTTAAACTATTTTATCGACCGCTTAATTTTTGTGTATTTGTACATATGGAATTCAAAGAATCAAGAAAACCAAATTATTTGGTATTTCTTATTTATCCATGTTAATAAGGGTACATTGTAAATTTAGAAATTTATGAATGGAAAACTATTTTTAATATGTATGAAGTTGTTCAGAATTATCTCCCTTTGCAAGTATTTACGCGATCGTTTAATTAGAGTTTGAGAAAGGTAAGCTTACAACGAGAAGAAGGAACTAAGCATAAACTACAAGAAGACAGAATGCATGGTCATTAGTAAAAGGATGATCCCAAAATGCGATTTGCAGGTCGCGAACATTAAAATCAAGCAGGTGCGGAAATTTTAAATATCTGTGAAGTGTTTTAACAAAGAACGGTAAATGCGACGCTGAGGTCCGAAGACGTACTGAGATGGCCAAAGACGCATTTCAAAAGCCAGGCAGAATATTACGAAACAGGAAGATTTCTTTGGTAACAAAGAAAAGAGTACTGAGCTGCTACGTGACATCTGTCCTCCTTTACGGCAGTGAATGCCTCCTCAAAGATGAAGAAAGAGACTCGTGGCAATGGAGGCATGGGTCTACAGAAGGATGCTAAGGATATCATGGACCGAGTGTATGAGCAACGATGAGGTTTTGGAGAGGATGCAAACAAGGAGAAAGCTTATACTTAATATCAGGAAGAGGCAGCTGAAATATCTGGGACAATGAGAAAGGAGTGCTTCGAGAATGTGATACTCACAGGTCGAATAAAAGGAAAGAGAGACAAGGGAAAGCAACGCATGACATACCTGGCGGGCTTAAGCAAGTGGATGACAGAACAGGGCCTGGGAGAAGTAGCAAAGGGACAAAACTTATTGAGAGCTACAAGGGATAGGAAGAAGTGGAGAGCCATGATCACCTACGTCCTGAAGGGACACGGCACATAAAAGAAGAAGGAGAAGGAGAATGGCATCAAAAACACCAAACTAGAAGAGAAAAAGTGATTATGTCCAGGCTCCATATTGAATAAACTGCTATAAAGAAAGGAGGGCCCGGAGAATGTGATACTCACAGGTCGAATAGAGGGAAAAAGAGACAAGGGAAAGCAACGCATGACATACCTGATGAGCTTAAGGAAATGGATGACAGAACAGGGCCTGGGGCAAGTTGCAAAGGGATAAAACTTATTGAGAGCTACAAGTAATAGGAAGAAGTGGAGAGCCATGATCGCCTAAGTCCTGAAGGGACACGGCACATAAAAAGAAAGCTTAATAACGGTATAAGAAATAGAAAAGAACTGGGACTCTTTATTTTCTGTGGATAGACTGTTCACATTTAGCTGACCGGGTCTCTTCATATCCTTTGTAGCTCTTTGCAATTTTTGTCTCTTTGCTATCCTTCTTAAACCCTGTTCTGCCAACCCTTTGCCGAGGATTGTTCGGCAGGTTATTTGTGGCTTTCCTCTGTTTCTCTGGCCTTCAATATATCCTGTGAGTTTTATATTTTCTAATCTCTCTTTCTTCATCACGTTTCTGATTCTAAGTGTAAATGTCCTTTTTGCTTCCCTTTTCCTTAAAACTTTCTTGTGGCTCACATGTCATTCTCAGCATTTATTATCATATAGATATAGATATTATGTAACACCTCAGTACTCTTTTTGTTTGTTTCCTATTATGTTTAACTTCTGTAAGACATTCTAGGGATTCAAAAGACAATTATTAGATAAGTCACATGAATCGTGTGACGGCCGCTTAATGATGTCACTTCATTTAGTGATGATAATGTCCAGTCATTCAGTTTTGTTTACAGTAGTCGATTTACAGTAGCCAAACCTAGAGGTTGCCTTCTTTAACCTTCCCCATGCTTCCATGGCTCGGAAAGAGGCTAGATCTGCCTCCCCAGCAGCTTACAAGCACATGGTCCTGTTTCTCGTTGGAAATATATCTTTCCCTGATATAGAAAGAAACTTCAGCTTGCAGTCCTCAGTTTGGGAAAACCCAAGACTCACTGTTTTCCGTTCGTGGAATATGTCCTCGCATGGGACATAGATGAATCCGGCCCGTTTGAATCTGGAGTCCTTAACATGGCTTCTCCAGAAATACAGAAGAATTTCATTATTATATGTAAGACCCTTTCTTATTGTTTCTCCTTACACTCTGCTTTGCTGTGTAGATATATGTGATATATTATTCTCCGTGTGGGACATGTCTATATATATATATATATATATATATATATATATATATATATATATATATATATATATATATATATATCGGTTTTGTAGTGCGTATTCAATTTATGTAACGTAAATCATTCAAACGAAAAACAAATACTGAAGCTAGTTATATGGCGAGAATCACTCTCACAAACAATATTTAATAATAAATTACAACCAACTTCGAATCTGTTAATGAATGGTGTGATCCTTGTTCATATAACTAGCTTCAGTATTTGTTTTTCGTTTGAATGATTTACGTTACATATATATATATATATATATATATATATATATATATATATATATATATATATATATATATATGTAAGCAAATGTGTGGATGTAGATCCGACGGTATGATGAAAATGTGGAAAAGACAAAGCAAAATCCGAATATGTGAGTTTACTGTTTTTTATTTTGTATTTGTTTTTGTTATTCTGTCGACGTCAGACGTTTCGGTCAAATAGACCTTCTTCAGGACATGGTTAATGGAGGCATATTTATATTAGATTTAAGTTAGATGAAGAGACGATATATACAGGACTGGTCAGAAACAGAAAAACTGAAATTCTAAAATCAGAGTATTCTTTCTTGGAGTCGGATACGCTGGCGTCACGTGGGCGGCGCTACGAAAACCTGCTCCCAGGGAAGAGATTTTATCCTAAGTGGAAAGTGGGGGGACCTATTTAAAACTATAGCTTATCGGTACGTTTGTCAAGCATTAATCTTGCTAGAAAACTTGATATATTAAAGAAACCTTGTCGGGTGTTTATTGTGTGTGAGGTGGCTATCATGCCAGCCTCGTAAATCTGCTTAAGATTTTTATTGTGGATGTATTTTAAAATCTTCACAGAGTCGAAATCAAAATTGTGATCAGATTTGGCTATGTGTACGAACAAAGCATTACTTAGATTACCAAGGCGAATATCTCGTTTATGTTCGGAAATGCGAGATGTCAATGACCTCCCTGTCTCGCCTACATAACTCAAGTTGCAGTCTCTACATGGCACCTGATAGACGCAAGCATCGGATGTAATATGCTGTCTGCTGGTATTGTTTAATATACTGCGGATAGTTTTAGTGGGTAATGTAGTAGTTTTAATTTTTAGCGCGTTTAGATTGTTGGAGATGTGTTCGGTCAGAGGGTTATTCGGTAGAAAGATGCGGCCAATAGGATTATCAGGGGCAGCTGAAAGTGTGCCTCTCTCCACCTTTGATGTAGTAGTAGTAGTCGGTATGTTGTTATGTACTGATGAACGAACTCTGTGAATTTTCAAGGCTTTATGCTTAGCGCTGATTATTAACGCCAGCGTATCCGACTCCAAGAAAGAATACTCTGACTTTAGAATTTCAGTTTTTCTGTTTCTGACCAGTCCTGTATATATCGTCTCTAACTTAAATCTAATATAAATATGCCTCCATTAAACATGTCCTGGAGAAGGTCTATTTGACCGAAACGTCTGACGTCGACAGAATAACAAAAACAAATACAAAATAAAAAACAGTAAATTCACATATTCGGATTTTGCTTTGTCTTTTCCACATTTTCATCACATATATATATATATATATATATATATATATATATATATATATATATATAGTTTTATCTATGTCTTAGTTGTTTAAAAGTCTTTCTGAGAACAAAGCGTGATTGTTATTCCTTGTCATTTCAACCATTCCGTTCCGTTTGTGAACAAAATTGTTATTATATGACGAATAATGCCCATAAAAGGTTTATGAAAATGGGAAAATAAATCTTTCTTCCTTAGCTCTTTTCTGTTATAACATCTTTTGCTATTCCAATATTCTTAAATTTCAATGATTTGTTTATGTTACTCTCTTGGTGATTTGACTGTAATTAGAATAATGAAAGATGCTCTTCCAAAAGCTAAGCAAAGTACTAAAAAACAGGAAAATATCTGCTAGAAACAGAAAGAGTGTTGAACTATTATGTAATACCAGTTCCCCTCCATTGGTAGTGAATACTAGACAATTCCATGGCAGATGAAATCTAGCCTTGAGGCAAAAGAAACGTGGTACCTTGTTCTTGTCTTTTCAAAGACACAACAGAACATGAGATGTGCCAAGTCTCGAGAATTACAATCCTGCTGCAGAATTTACACATTTACTCCAGCTATGGGTTAAATAGTAGGGCGTGTATTTGGAAAAATCATTGTTATTCTAGAAAAAATCGTTAATAAAATATTCATTCACAAAAAAAATAAGTATGGGAACGTTGGGGAATTTGCAATTCTCTTCAATAACATTATGGGTATAAATATTGCATTCCTTGTTTCAGTGTCTTTAATGAACCCACATTGTTCTTGTCCTGTGCCCGGTCTAATTCAGCCGTGTGGTCTATTCATCAGAATTCAGATGTTAACTTTTATTATATAGCTAATTAGGCTGATTGTCTGATGGAGTTCGCATTTATTTGCACCTGAGTGTATCTACTTAGGCCTTCTGGTATATTACCACAGTTGTGTGTGAGCGTATATATATATATATTTATACATATATATATATATAATAAATCATCTCAATTTAACCCACTACATTAATATATATATATACATATATATATATATATATATATATATATATATATATATATATATATATATATATATATATATGTCGAATCGAAATGGCTATTTTTGTAGTGATTTTATAACATATTTATGTTATAATATTTAAATAAATGATTTTATATATATATATATATATATATATGTATGTATGTATGTATGTATGTGTGTGTGTGTATATATATATATATATATATATATATATATATATATATATATATATATATATATGCATACAATGGTAAATATTGGCATGTTTTTAGATTTGAGGATGATTGTATGCGCACATGTGTGCGGGTACATAATTGTAATTGTATGTATATAAATGTGTATATGAACTTGGATATGGATATGTGGATTTATGTGTATATGTATATACATATGTATATGTGTATATGTACATATATATATATATTGTGGGCCGCGTGTGTAAATATATATATGTATATGTGTATTCGTAAATTTAGATAGGTATCCGATTCATGTATATGGAGTTGCATATATGTTTATATATATATATATATATACATATATACATATATATATATATATATATATATATATATATATATATATATATATATATATATATATATATATATATATATATGTGTATGTATGTATTTACGAATTTATATATGTGATATGTGTGAATATATGTGTAGGATATAGTTGTATGAATATATATGCATATATATGTATACATAGGTGTATTTATATATATATATATAGAGAGAGAGAGTTCTAATGGAAGTACGTATATTTTTTTCATTACTTTCTCTCTAAATAATTTCTAATTAGAATTGTAAGATTGGAAATTTTACTCATTTGGAGATAATCTCAATTTAAATTGATCATTTAGATTTAAATTAAAATATGTTTCTCCTTAACCATTAGTCATGATATTAAAAATATTAAAATTAAAAATATTTTTGGAAATTTAAGCATTTAATTCACCACCTAGCGTTAACTATAAAATTTAAGTAAAAATTTAAATATGTATAAATATGGAATGTGTGTGGAGATATGTAAATGTATATGTAAGTATTTGTATATGTATATGCATATATAGCGATGTATATCGATACATATGTATGTGGTTATATGTGAAATGGCACATGTACATGAATGTATGTGTATGTGTTTTTTACGTGAATATGTATGTGGCGTATGAATGAAAAAACAGTAATTTTTTTTACTATTACCTTCAAATCTTACTCCATCTTCATTTGAAACCTAAACTTTAATTAAGAAATATTACCCATCTAAAAATAGCTACAAATTAAATTCATGAATTAGAGTCTGTTAAAGATTTTACCTTAACAGTCATTCACAATATTAAAATATTACTATTAGTAAATTTTTATTTTTTTTAATATTGTTGTTTATTAATATAGTATTCGACTTATTAAATCCCTAATTTATTTGTGGAGTAGTTGAATATTTAAATTGCTAACAAACATTAAAGTTATTTTCTTTGTGGAGTTTTTAAACATTTAAAATACTATCAAACGTTAAACACCGTTTTTATCTAAATTGCTAAAGCTATACCACCCCTCTCCTTCTTCCAAAAACCCTACGTACATCTCTTATCTCTTTACTTCCCCCTTTTTTCTTTTTCACTTTTATCTCCTTTTCCTTTTCCCATATCATTTCCGTTGAGTTGACCGGTTAAATAGGTCAATGCCTGATCATTACCCCTCCTTCCCCAATATTAAGTATTATAATAAAAAGAAATATAAAAATAAATTTTTAAACTCTCCCTCCCCTCTCTAAACTAGACCATGTCTCTCATACCATCCCTCACCACCATCTATGTCAACTTATATAAGCTTAATACTGCCCGTCAAAAGTGTAAATTTTAAGTTCATTTTTCGATTCACCTTTTGAAAGTGAAATCTGAAGGTCCAGAGAAAAATAAAATTCTCTGGTGAAATAAATTATTACAATGGAACTTTAAAGTGGTCTGTTTTTTTAAAAATTAAATTATTCGCTCTGAATTAACAATGAGCTCTCAGGATTTCACCTTCCTTCGGATTATCCATACGAATTATCAAGATTTTCGTTACTTATATATATATATATATATATATATATATATATATATATATATATATATATATATATATATATATATATATTATACTCCACAGATAGACTGTTTCGCTGTATCACTGCTTATCAGTGTGGCTAGACATCTGATTGCCTTAAACCAGTATTGATCACGACTGATTTGGCATCAGTCGGAGATTTTTTTTCCCTTAGCTATCGGCTCTCGGCAGAGACGAAGGTGAATTTTTACGTATTTATTTTGAATAAACACGCCAGTGACTCAGAGTGTTCGATTCATAGAAGATATACAGGTAATAATCCATTGGTAAATAATCCAAGTGAATCCTAATAATATAAAATATTAAAACTGATCCACAATAAGAGCTCAATGTATTTATTATAAAAGAGCATATAAATTACATAAAATAAAAATCCAAAGTTACCTTATTCATATAGCTATTTCGACCTGCAAGACTTACGTCTTCTTTTATTCTTTAAATGTTTAAATTTTTAAGCTCCTATTTATTTCTTCATATCTCTGAGTTGACAAGGCCTACAAGTATGTCTTGTGGGTCGAAGTAGCTATTCGAATGATGTAACTTTAGATTTTTATTCTATGTAATATATATATATATATATATATATATATATATATAATGAGTTTTAACAGGCTTCTAACATTTTTCTGTTTTTCAAGGATTAAAGAATATAAAATTGTCCATAGTTGTTATTAATCTGAGCGCTTTCGGCTAGTTCTATAGCCATCAACAAGGATGTTGTTTTCGATTTTGAGTTTCTGTGTGTTAACTTCTACATAGTAGTTTAGATGTGCGGAGTTCTGCGAAGGAGTGTATCCCTGTTTTCGTCGGTCATGTGTTTTTAGAAAACTTTTGACCTACTGTCTCTACTGCTAAACAGATTGATAGCAGGAGAACGGTATTTAATCAGTAAGGCTTCCCTAATAATGAGATGTCTACGACTATGTGATTTAAAAAGAATTTTTGTGTTATCGACTAGAATTTTCCCTAAAATGTTTTGTAAATTATGGGTTAATAAATGTTTATTGATCGTACTCTGCTTCGAGAAGTGGCATATAAGGCATCTACTTAAGGAGGTAGTGGTGTGTCCGATATAGGTAATTGGTTTTTGACAAGTAACACAGTCTTGTACTGGACATTGAAATTGGTACACTATATTGATCACTGCTAGTTCAGTTTTGGCATGGTTCGGTTAGTGACAATGAGGTTTGAGGTTTTCCATTTTCTATAATATATTATAAACTTTATGTTTGTCAAGGGTTACAGCAGAAATATGGTGTTTAATTATTTTCCTTATAGCAAATTCGTCCTGCTTATAATTATTGTACATCTGGCTGCAGTAAAACATGTTGATGCTTTGTGGTATTGTATTTTTATTACTGGTGTTGTGGAGTTTCTGTAAGAATAATTTTATTTGTTTATTGATGATGTAGTTGGGAAAATTATTATTGACTAATCTTTGCTTTATGACTTGACTTGTATCGGTTTTCACCATGTCGGGTCGTACCGGCTTCCTCCCGAGCAAGTACAGCATCTCGGACCATCGCTGCCCACGCCCTGTATCGCTCATAAAGGAAGATTCATTGGGATTTGATTAAGGGAAGAGTCCTAAGTCCTATCCGGGGAAAAGAAACGCCCTGTTTGCCGCAGATTTTCCACAGACGCATTGACAGAGCGACCCGAGGCCGCCGGTTACCGGAACAGACACCTCCTGGATTTTCACCAGAGACCCTTAAGTCCGGGTTGCGGACCTAATACCGCTGGGTGCCAGACCAATCCGTCTTGGGTGGCCCTACTAGTAACCGAAGTTCCCGACGGCATAGCTCTGGCACTACCGCGTTGGCAACGTGGTAGTGCCAGGCCTCCCTAAGGTCCAACCGCTCCTCAACGTGGCAGAGCGGTGGCAATCTTTCAGCTCACTAAGAAATATCTTATGGGAAGAGGAATTTTGGTATGATTTGTTTAAGAAGATTGTTATCACTACTATTTTATATATTCCAGGGAAGCAGTTGCCAAAAAAGGCATGCACTTCTTTGTAGAACTCTACACAGTTAAACTACGTAGAAGATTATATATATAGAGAGAGAGATAAAAAAATTGCAAAGGGCTACAAAGGATATGAATCTATGGGGAACAATGATCGCCTAAGCCCTGAAGAGACACGGTCAGCTAAATGAGAACAGTCTATCCGCATAGATTAAATAAAGTGTCCCAGTTCTTTTCAATTTCTTTTAACGTTATTAAACTTTCTTTCTTTTTATGTGCCGTGTCCCTTCAGGACGTAGATGATCATGGCTCCTTTCTTTATAGCAGTTTATTCAATATGGAGCCTGGACATAACCACTTGTTCTCTCCTAGTTTGGTGTTTTTGATGCCATTCTCCTTCGTTTATGTGCCGTGTCCCTTCACGTAGGTGATCATGGCTCTCCACTTCTTCCTATCCCTTTTAGCTCTCAATATGTTTTATCCCTTTGCTACTTCCCCCAGGCCCTGTTCTGTCATCCACTTGCTTAAGCCCGGCTAGTAAGTTATGCGTTTCTTTCCCTTGTCTCTTTTTCCCTCTATTCGACCTGTGAGTTTCACATTCTACAGGCCCTCCTTTCTTTATAGCAGTTTATTCAATATGGAGCCTGGACATAACCACTTGTTCTCACCTAGTTTGGTGTTTTTGATGCCATTATCCTTCTCCTTCGTTTATGTGCCGTGTCCCTTCACGTAGGTGATCATGGCTCTCCACTTCTTCCTATCCCTTGTAGCTCTTAATATGTTTTACCCATTTGATACTTCCCCCAGGCCCTGTTCTGTCATCCACTTGCTTAAGCCTGCCTAGTATGTCATGCGTTGCTTTCCTTTGTCTCTTTTTACCTCTATTCGACCTGTGAGTTTCACATTCTCCAGGCACTCCTTACTTTATAGCAGTTTATTCAATATGGAGCCTGGACATAAGCACTTGTTCTCTCCTAGTTTGGTGTTTTTGATGACATTCTCCTTCTCCTTCTTTTATGTGCCGTGTCCCTTCACGTAGGTGATCATGGCTCTCCACTTCTTCCTATCCCTTGTAGCTCTCAATAAGTTTTATCCCTTTGCTACTTCCCCCAGGCCCTGTTCTGTCATCCACTTGCTTAAGCCCGCCTAGTATGTCATGCGTTGCTTTCCCTTGTCTCTTTTCCCCTCTATTCGACCTGTGAGTTTCACATTCTCCAGGCCCTCCTTTCTTTATAACAGTTTATTCAATATGGAGCCTGGACATAACCACTTGTTCTCTCCTAGTTTGGTGTTTTTGATGCCATTCTCCTTCTCCTTCTTTTATGTGCCATGTCCCTTCACGTAGGTGATCAAGGCTCTCCACTTCTTCCTATCCCTTGTAGCTCTCAATAAGTTTTATTCCTTTGATACTTACCTCAGGCCCTGTTCTGTCATCCACTTGCTTAAGCCTGCCTAGTATGTCATGCGTTGCTTTCCCTTGTCTCTTTTCTCCACTATTCGACCTGTGAGTATCACATTCTCCAGGCCCTCCTTTCTTTATAGCAGTTTATTCAATATGGAGCCTGGACATAACCACTTGTTCTCTCCTAGTTTGGTGTTTTTGATGACATTCTCCTTCTCCTTCGTTTATGTGCCGTGTCCCTTCACGTAGGTGATCATGGCTCTCCACTTCTTCCTATCCATTGTAGCTCTCAATAAGTTTTATCCCTTTGATACTTACCTCAGGCCCTGTTCTGTCATCCACTTGCTTAAGCCCGCCTAGTATGTCATGCGTTGCTTTCCCTTGTCTCTTTTCCCCTCTATTCGACCTGTGAGTATCACATTCTCCAGGCCGGTCTTTCTTTATAGCAGTTTATTCAATATGGAGCCTGGACATAATCATTTGTTCTCTCCTAGTTTGGTGTTTTTGATGCCATTCTCCTTCTTCTTTTATGTGCCGTGTCCCTTCGAGTAGGTGATCATGGCTCTCCACTTCTTCCTATCCCCTGTAGCTCTCAATAAGTTTTATCCCTTTGATACTTACCTCAGGCCCTGTTCTGTCATCCACTTGCTTAAGCCCGCCTAGTATGCCATGCGTTGCTTTCCCTTGTCTCTTTTTCCCTGTATTTGTTTATTGATGATGTAGTTGAGAAAATTATTATTGACCAATCTTTGCTTTATGCATTTCAGCTCACTAAGAAATATCTTATGGGAAGAGGAATTTTGCTATGCTTTGTTTAAGAAGTTTGTTATCATTACTATTTTATATCTTTCCGGGAACCTGTTGTGCATAACATGTAACTGCCAAAAAAGGCATGCACTTCTTTGTATATCTCACAGCTAAACTACGTAGAAGATTATATATATATATATATATATATATATATATATATATATATATATATATATATACTATTTACATTATTCGGACTATTGACACAACGTTTCGGCTGTTGTACGCATCGGCCTTCTTCAGGTGGTTGGAATGTCGAACTGAACCCTTTTTTTCGCTCACTGGGGTAGACTGTTCCATGTACCATGTCTAATGGATGTCAGTTATCAGTTATCTCCTGTTAATTCCCCTCTCCAAGTTCTCCACTGCCTTAACCGGGTATTGAACTTATACCCTTTGTGTTCTGTCACTGGATGTAACTAACGCCTTTATCCACTGTGTCATGTGTCCTTGAGGACATCTGTGTATGAATTTCTAGGCATTATAAACCTAATGTCTTCAGCAACCTTTTTTACCAGAGCTCATTGCATTTTTTGCTGTTATCAATACATTTTTTTACCAGAGCTTATATTGCAATTTTCGTTGTTATTATCGCTTTTCTCTGGCACTCCTTATTATTTATGTGATGAAATGGATTAAGTCCGACAATTATTTAATATATTTTCTGTTTATACATTATTTTGTAAATACAATGTATTTAAGTAAATTTAAACGCATATTTCCTATAAAATTTCTCGAACATTCAGGCCGGTAGATATAATTAATACCATTTAATTAAAAACAGAGAAATTACATTGTATCTATAAAAGTAACATACAAACTGAAAATATATTATATAATTTATCGCCTAAAAAGAAAAAAAATTATATGAACACATGAAAAATTATATAAAAACTTGACCACAGTACCTTGTCAGTCATTTTCCATGAAAATTGTATAAAAAAGGAATTGCCACCCAAATACACATATATATATATATATATATATATATATATATATATATATATATATATATATATATGTGTGTGTGTGTGTGTGTGTGTGTGTGATAGGAAAATGAATAATTAGGAAATATTTACAAATTTACTATGTTTCACTTTTATATAAGTTTCACCAGAAAATGAAATATCTAGGAGAAAAGAAAATTCTAGCCGCCGCGACTCTCAAATGTCCTCACGCGCACGCATGCACGCACACACACGCGCTGTAAACTGTATCCCGCATAGACTAACTAGAATTGTGATACACATACACGCATGAATTATACTGATGAATGCTGCTTGACAGGACAGATTCAGATGAGGTCTGCTTAACCAATGCAAAACAAAAAACTAGAAAAATAAAAATACGAGAATTTCTTTTCCAATCCATATTTCATTTTCTGATGAAGCTTTCTTGAAACCTAAACAAATAAACTAGATAAAAAACTTCTCACACATAAACTGTAACTAAGGTCTGCTCATCATAGTATCAGTATAAACCTCAAGTGGGCTATGTGGGTTGAACAAACACAGAATGCGCCTGTAAATGCCCTCTGTCTGTCTGTCTGTCTGTCTCTCTCTCTCTCACCATATATATATATATATATATATATATATATATATATATATATATATATATATATATATATAATGGCTATTTAACCGTTTTCCGAGCACACACACTGATTTGTCATGAAGATGACTAGCCCATAACACAGGTTTGTTAGTGAAATTGGGTAAACGCAACTGTTTGGAAGCCACCAATAGTTGTGTTAGCCAAATGTCACAAGTCATCGTGACCGAGGATTTGAGTGTACAACTAAGCTGTTACGCGACATCTGTTGGACGATTTCCTCAAAGATGAAGCAGAGACTCGAGGCGACAGAGATGTGTTTCTACAGAAGGATGCTAAGGATATCATGGACCGAGCGCGTGAGCAACGATGAGATCTTAAAGAGATTGCAAACAAGGGGGAGGCTTATACTTAACATCAGGAAGAGACAGCTGAAGTTCCTGAGACACATAATGAGGAAGGAGGGTCTAGAGAATCTGGTACTCACGAGTCGAATAGAGGGAAAGAGAGACAAGGCAAAGCAACGCATGACATATCTCGCGGCCTTAAGCAAGTAGATGACAGAACGTGTCTGGGGGAGGTGGCAGATGGAAGGAACTTGTTGAGAGTTGCAAAGGATAGAGGGAGGTGGAGACCCTTGATCGCCTACGTCCTGAAAGGACACGGTACATAGAAAGAAAAAAGTGTTGTTCAAATAATGATAGATTATACCTTCTCTACCGGAAACTGTTACTAAGATCTCCGTCTCCAATGGTGGATAGTCAATACTCAGGCATATTTTGTGTTTGTTTAACACCCACAAAACCCACCTATGGTTTGTAGTGCAACCACGATGAGCAGACCTTAGTATTGAATACTTTTTAATACTAGTGTTTCCTGGTCGAATTCAACTCTGATCATTAACTTTTTAAAAATTATATATATATATATATATATATATATATATATATATATATATATATATATATATATATATATATATATACATGTTTCATTAAATAATATAGACAAGTGTTGTCTATTTATTTTATGTAAATTCTTTTCATATCGTCTGATAAGCTTAATAACATTATCATTAAACGAAGAAATAAAATCACAATATTGATACATATTTTTTAACATCCAATCTAAGCTTTCGGCTTACATAAGCCATTATCAAAGATGACAATTACACAATATATTAAGCAATACACGAACAAGAAATTGATGATAGTCTGTTTTTGTTTACATGGATGATTTCCAAGCAACGATAAACACGTGCATATAAGACGCTGAAAGCGAAAATCGTACCACAGCTCAAGACGGCACACATGACCACGCGAGAGTGAATTCGATGAGTATTGAGTATGGAAAGCCGTTGGTATAAACCAATGGCCTCTGTTACCAATTATAGGCATTTAAGAATATTTGTGGAGATTTCATAGTTTATTTTGTTCAGGTTAGGTTTCAACTGTTTTATGTATATAGCTTCAAGAATTTTTAGTTTTTGTTTATTGTTTTCATGTTTAAGTATAGTTGTGTTTTCGACGAGGATTTTCCGGAATTGTGTATGCGGCCAGGCATGTTGTTTTAAATGCCTAAAAATGTTAGAGTTATCATTCAAATGTAGTGTCAAGCGTCTTGAAAGCGAGTTTGTGGTGTGACCAACATAGATATATATATATAGGAAGCATATATTCACACAAGTATGTTAGGTTGAATAATCTGGACATATGTCTATTTTATTTTAATCCTCTTAATTTCACGGATCAATTTCTTAATGTTGCCAGTAAACACATTAAAGAAGGCGCCGTAGTTTTTGCATTTCTTTTATCTTCCCAAGTACTTCCTTAATAAATTTAATAAGATTAAGAAATTTAAGAGGATTAAAAGAAAAATAAATAGACATATGTCCAGATTATTCAACCATACATGATGCTTTAATCTATATGTGTGTATGTGTTTGGGATTAATACAAATGAAATTAATACAAATATATATAAAGGTTTAACTACGGCATTATACACGTACGCACATACGCGCAGACGGGCGCATACGCGTGAAAGCACATACGCACGTACACACATATTTTCATGTCAACTACTCTGACGAGGTTTTTTCCCTGGTGCACCGACTACATAAATTCAAGCGTGCTACTATATTGGCATCTAGGTCTCACTCCTTTATTGTTGAAATAGCTAAATACAACTGCGACTTCTGCTCCAACCGTTTCTTTTCTCGCACTTCCCGCCCGTGGAACTCCTTTTCGTTTAATTGCTTCTCTGAAAACTACAATCTTCAAAAATTTAAATGCAACGTCAATCGCCATCTTCTATCTTCTTGAATCCCGTTCATCTTTTATCCTTTCGTCAATCCTCCTTATTCTTAATCTTCTCTTTCACTTTCACTCCCTGTAACCCCCTGTGTACGAGTGGTATTCCCGCTTTGCTTAGGGTGAAATAAAGAAAAAAAAACTTGCACTAATGAAAAGTGTATATAAAAAAAGAAAATTGGGAAGTATCAGCAGTCACTTACTGATACTCCTGAGGAATGGACAGAGTGATTCTTGGCGGGACCGTCTACGAAACCCTGGGACCGGTTTGCTGAAGGTGACATGAATCAGCTAAGTGAGAAAATCTTTTATTTGAATTAATCATATTAATTATTTTTAATTGATGTATGGTAGATTGTAAAAATAAATATTACTAATGCCATTTATATCCAACAAAAACAACTTTACACGCAAGCCGCTAGTGGCCCACTGGCGGGCCGCCGGTGGCAACGCCAGCGGTTCGCCAGTGGTAACATTGCCGAGACGAATACGCCGACGGTGCTACAGCGGGCCACCAGCGGTAAAGGCTAGTGGCATGCCACCCAGTGGCAGATTGGCGGATTGCGTGTTGGGAACCTACATTCCCCAGTGCATAACAAAAGGCAGGCACACGATGCACGTGACTGGACCCACGTGACCTTAGTGCGAAAAAGACTTTTTGGGTTTGTATTTATTCCGATTAAATTTCAAAATATGACGACACTTAAAATGTACCACTTAAAACACTTGATTTTCTCGCCCTTATTTTACTTTGCAACCCATGGAGATGACTCATTACGACGTCAGCAAATTGACGAACCAACACTTTAAGCCACTAGGCTATTGTCCGGCGGGAAATATAGTGATAACAACAACAAAGATGAGGAAAATAGTCCGAATATAAATAGTGTAAATAATGATAACTCCAGAAATGCTGTATTTCTTACTTTCGCCTTCCTTACTCTTTTACAGCAATCACAATTAGTAACCATGTAACTTGAGTGTCTTTTTGGCCTTCTGTTGGGTAAAGTAAAGTATAATAAAAAAATCAGATGTGGTTGAAATGAGCAATGGCTTGCTCTCTTCAACGACTTTGAAAATCAAGCAAACTGACGCCCTTGACAAGACGAAATTACAAAACACGGAATTCTCAATTTGCCTTTTGAATATTCATGCCTATTTTTGTTCTTGCTCAATTTAATGAAATATGATTATTTTCTCTCATTACTCAACTCACAATTTAATGATCGATTTTCATGCAATAATTATTAAAGTTTGTCGACCGCAACCGCTCATTGATTTCTCTATCGACAGAATTGAGGTAATGCTATATGACAGGAAATAAAATAAAAAATAAAAAAACGAAATGTTCCAAGGAATTTAGTAGAACGCAGTTGATTACAGAAACATTCCAAGAAACGAAATATTGAGCCGATCATTTAACGGGTTGATTATTTATTTTAAAAAAAAAGTAGGTTAAATAGCATATTTATAATTAACGCGTGTTTTTTTTTTGTTATTCGTGAAAGCGTTCTTTTCTGATTGGCGCCAAAGCAAATTGGTTACGTAAAAATGAAGAAAACCTAGAAAAAATCGATTTTCTGCTTTCAAAATGTGATCACTTGCACACATGCACAATAAACATTAATGTTAATTTAAACAGGTATCGTATATCGTATATACTTGAGCATAATGCGAGTTTTTTATGATCAGTTTTTTTTTACGCAAAGATAGGGAGTTGCACTATGCACAGGTAATTTTTGTGATGTCAACGAACACTCGTTTCCATTTTTGTGATGCTTGTTATAGTAGAGACTTTGTAATCGCAGATACGCCGTTGAACAATGATGGTATCAGGCGCCTTCGAATAACACTCGCGCTAACAGTACTTGCTCGATCATACTCACTCGACAAGTAATCCGTATAGCGATCTGAATAGAGAAATAGTATAGTGAATAGAGTAGAGAACAGCGGTCCGTATAGTAATAGAGGATAGAGTAGAAATAGAGATCCGTATAGTATAGAGGATAGACTAGGAATAGCGATCAATTAGACGTCACGCGACCTTCTACCTATGTGTTTCCTCTATAGTCCCGGGGTTCTACTTAATTCAATAATGGGATCGCCTTTGTTTGCTCACTGTCGTTCTATGTTCAAACTCCAGTGTCGGCAGCGACACTTTATTCCTATATAACATATTTATTTTTAAAAAGTTTAAAAATCATGCATTTTCGGTGACCTGTTGCACTGTACTGTAAATTATTTCTAGAAGGGCTAAAATTCATGCGTTTTCGGTGACCTTAACCTACCTTGGCTATCGGTACAAATAAGATCATTTAGCCTGCAGTTCCTCTTCTAAATGTTGTGTGTCCTGGGTCATGACGATAAACTACATCCGACAGTAAGGCCTCTGATCGGGAGATTTTGAGAAGCGTGGAACCACTTTTTAATTGCTGTTGTTCCGTGGTCCGCCCTGACCCGGGATAATAGCACCTTTTTGTTAATATAAGTAGCATTTGATAAACGCCAGCACTGTAGTATTTTAGTATGGCACACATTTATGTATTAAATATTTTTAAATAATAGGATGTTATGAATTTCACAGTTTTTAAAAAAATTTTTTTAGCATATTAATAATCATTTATGTTGGCTTGGGAAAGGAGTAATTCTTTCAGGAATAGAGATACTGAAAAAATCAGACGCAGATTCATATTTTGATATGAATCGATAGCAACAATCTCGAGAACTTTCCGTCTAAATTACTTTCTCTTTTAATAAGTTTAGCATTCTTTAGATCAAATTTGTGATTAAATTTATTTCTATGTATGACTAATGCGTTTGATAAATTGATGCGCATAAGATCCTATTCGTGTCCAAGTTTCACCAATTAAATGTGAAGTGCAGTTGTGACAGTTTATTTCAGATATACCTGCTTCACAATGATTATTGTTAAGGGTATTTCTGATTCTGATCATATCCATATTCTGATTTATTGTCAGCAATAGTAATTCACCTGAAAGATCCAAATTACAGAGAACAAATATTATTTATGAAACTACAAGTCCCTTAAGGAATTGTGTTCCTGATCAATAATTCATAAATAATTATATTAGATATACTACAATAGATTTTTGGCTCTTGTTTTTGAAACATGAGAACTCTTATGTAGCGAAGGAATCATTTAAAAAAAAATTATACATATATATATATATATATATATATATATATATATATATATATAATGTAGTTTATACTGTTTATTATAAACAAAGCATTTACTTAAATATTTGTATCTATAAAAAAGAATGTATAAACATAAAAATGTCTTAAAATAATTGTTGGACTTTGTCCATTTCATAATGTGTGACGTCATTTGTTTACATTTGGATACGCATTGAGCAGATATGAATGTACGTGAGATAATCATGGAAGTCATTTCACCACGAAGTAAGGAGATGAAGCCACTAAGACGCAAGGGTTTCTGGGGGTGAACTAGAAGAAGACTTCAGCGAGGATAAATGAAGTGGAAGGACAATGAAATAAAAGAGTTTAGCAAGACAGAAGATGGTGATTGGAGTTGCATTTAAAATCTTTGAGGATCATAGTTGGAAGTTGATATGTCCCGTAAAGGGATATATTTGATCGAAGTAGCTAAGTGGTTTTGGCTACTGTAGTACACGGTAGGAGTAATCGACTGGTACTCGTCGTCATCGCAGGTAATATGCTTAGGCAATTGGTGTAGACCAATATGATAGCCAATAGCGTAGTCTAATGGGCGTAGTGTATCCTCTTCTCACTTGTTCTCTCCGTCAGTCTGTATTTATGACTGACATCAGCCAATCATATTCCAGTGAGGGGGAACATAGGTGTATGCATATTCCATTATATCACCTCCCCCTGAGCTAAATTTTCCCGTGAAATTTAGCTTTAATACTTTCTCTTTTTAGGGTCTGTACATAATCGTTTAACTTTTTTTCTAAGTCTTTTTCGCCTTAATCCTGCTTGCAGTGGTGGCGTTTGACACACTGGTACCTCTGGCCTTGAGGTCGGGGATACCTCCATTGGTGAATGTTGACTTACTGGAACGGGAATTTCGAAGGCGTCATATAAGACTTCCATTGGAATCTCTTCGGTATTTTCCGTGACCTCTGTGCTGTGTCTGAGTCTCAATTGATTCCAATGTCTTTTATACGGAAATTTTTCTCCTTTTATGTCATATATGACATGACCAATTCTTTTGATTATTACAATAAAAATACAAAAATCGACTTTCTGTGGGTGCGTCTATTTTTACCTCGTACTATATATATATATATATATATATATATATATATATATATATATATATATA
This sequence comes from Acanthosepion esculentum, assembly GCA_964036315.1. Lineage (NCBI taxonomy): Eukaryota > Metazoa > Mollusca > Cephalopoda > Sepiida > Sepiidae > Acanthosepion > Acanthosepion esculentum. Next base: position 11,461,864 of record OZ038502.1, read on the forward strand.
TATATATATATATACACAAATGAGAAAAGGAACAGATGGAGTAAAAATCTACTATTTAAAAAAGTGCTCAATACATAGTAGAGCAATATATTTTTATTATAAGAGATTATAATAAAAACATTGAAATCGCTACACAGAAGCTTTCATGTTTCAATACTATGATTGTACTTCTTCAGGCGAGTGTAAGTAACTGGTGATTAAATGATTTTTAAGGAAATTTAAAAAGGGAGTGTTACTTCTTTTCCGAAAGTTAAAGGGACATATTTTCCACAATTGTCAATGATGACATGTCTATGTTCCGGTTTATCGTGACAAGAAAAAATAACACTGAGTGTTGACTTCAATGTTCATTTATACATATATATATATATATATATATATATATATATATATATATATATATATATATATCGATCCTGGGTTGAGGCAATCCGATGTCTAGACACACACACACACACACACACACACACACACACACACACACACACACACACACACACACACACACACACATATATATATATATATATATATATATATATATATATATATCAATCCTGGCTTGAGGCAATCGGATATCTAGCTACACTGATACAGCGAAACAGTCTGTCTGTAGATGACATATATATGCATGTGCAAAAATTCAGATATAAATAAAATATATCTGTAAAGATTATGAAATGAAAATAAGAGAACTTCTACCAGAATAACAGTAATGGTTGTATTGAAGGATTTTATGACGTATCAAGTCATGTCTTCTTTTTAGTATATTTCAGTGTAAAGGTTAATATATTTTAAACTTAAGTCTATAGGTAAACATTAGTTGCATTTTATACTTGAGTCTATAGGTAAACATTAGTCGTATTTTATATTTGAATTCATAGGTAAACATTAGTCGTATGTTATACTTGAGTCTAAAGATAATCATTAGTTGTATTTTATACTTGAGTCTATAGATAAAGATTAGTCGTATTTGATATTTGAGTTCATAGGTAAACATTAGTCGTATTTTATAGTTGAGTCGATAGACAAACAGTACTCGTATTTTATACTTGAGTCTACAGGTAAGCGTTAGTCGTATTTTATCCTTGAGTCTATAGGTATTATTAGTCGTATTTTATACTTGATTCGATAGGTAAATATTAGTCGTATTTTATAGCTGATTCTAAAGGTAAACATTAGTCGTGTTTTATACTTGAGCCTATAGGCAAACATTAGTCATGTTTTATACTTGAGTCGATAGTTAAACATTATTCGTATTTTATACTTGTATTTATAGGTAAACATTAGTCGCGTTTTATACTTGAGTCTGGAAGTAAATATTAGTTGTGTTTATAATAGATGCCAAAGGCAGTCACTGTTTCTGCTTATACTTGAGGCTATAAGTATACATTAGTCATCTTTATACTTGAGTTTATGGGTACATTTTGGTCTGGTTTAAACTTAGGTCTATAGGTAAAATTTGGTCAGGATTATATATTGAGTCTAAAGTAAATGTTAGGTAAATATTTGTCGGGTTTATATTTTAGTGTACAGATAAATATTGATCGTGCTTATAAGTGAGTATATAAGTAAGCATTAGTTGGGTAAGTATAAATCCGATCAATGTATAAAACTTGGATCTACTGATAGACATTGATCGGATTTATATTTGTTTGAGAAAGCAATAAAAAAAGTTAACTTGTTTACAACTGTTAAGATAAACAGGAACGACACAGAAATGGAATTCGTAGAGAGAAATGCGTAGTGTTGGTGGTGGACAAAGGAAAACTTGTGGCAACAAAAGGAACTGGGTTAGGCTTTGCCTATGCCTTAAAGAAATACAAAAAATTGTACTCACACATTACGAAGAGCACTGTCTATGTAAAATGTGAGATATTTTTTTCTTTGTTAAATAATCAGTGGAAAGACAAAAATCAGTCTATTGACCAGAAGGAAATATAAGATGATCTTATCGTAATGTGAATCGACGGACCAGAAAGCTCATAACTGCATGACAAAAAAAAAACGCCGACAAACTGTAAGCAAAAAACGAAGACAGTTAAGATTTTTTGGACCTTGTCATCACAGATGGGCGCCATTAAGCAAACGCTTTAAAGTTGATTATTACATCAACGATGACGCAGCAAAATTATGTCTGAATGAGCAAAGACATAACACAGTAAAGTTAATTACATTTTAGCGCAGACAGCATTAAACCCAATCTACGCAGTCAAAGATTTTTTTAAAATTTAATAAATTAAAAAAAAGAAAAAGATTAATAATCGTCGAGACACTTTCTTAAATTTTTATTACCTTTTCACTCACACCTTAAATACTTCTGGAGGTGCTGAAAAAAAAATTGCGCTTAAACACATAATTTTGCAATACATCTTCTGTTGGGTTGGTGCATAATTATCAGGCGTTTTTGAAACAATATTTATTATGAAAAAAGAAACAACAATTCAACAATAACATTTTTAAATGATTATTCCGGAGTGTATGATTATCGACAGGCATTTTTATAACCTGAAAATAAAATAATATTTTTATTACAAAAACTAAACAAAACAGCAATTTTTATTAACAAATAACTCGCCTACAAAAACGCCTGATAATTATGCACCAAGCCAATATTTGTTTTAGTCTGTATTTTACACATTGAAAATGAGCGAAGAGAAAAAGGCAGTTGTTAGAATGTAGTTCCAGTGTTAGTTATAGAATAGAACAATAATAATAATATTGTGTTAACTCGAAATGCATATTCTGTGATAAATATCCAGAAACAATTGATCATCTTATATCAGGGTGCACAATGTTAGCACCCTTTGAATATAAGACTCAGCATTATAGATTGGGCCAATATCTGTATTGGAAAATATGCAACTTTTCCGGGAAACTGCAAGAAACTGGTATGAGCACCACCCAGACTCGGTTACGGAGATAGGACCTGTAACAATTTTATGGGACTTTACAAAACACACAGACAGAATAATCAAAGCTAATTGCCTAGACATCGTGATCAAAGACCACAAGAACAGAATTTGCTTTCTTATTGACATGCCACTTCTTGAAGATTGTAATGAAGATCTACAAAAAAAAAATAAAAAAAAATAAATCAAATCAAATCAAAATACAAGGATATTATTTACATTATTCAGACTATTGTCCTCATCTTTGTCGTCATATTTATCACAACGTTTCGGCCGTTGTACGCTCCAGCCTTCTTCAGGTGGTTGGAATGTCGAACTGAAGCCTTTATTTCGCTCATTGGGGTAGACTGTTCTAATTCCACGTGCCATGTTTAATGGATGTCAGTTATCAGTTATCTCCCGTTAAATCCCCTCTCCAAGTTCTCCACTGCCTTAACCGGGTATTGAACTCACACTCTTTGGGTCCTGTCACTTGATCTAACCAACTGTGCCATGTGTCTCAGAAATATAGACAGATAGAAGTATAGTGAAGTATAAATCTCAAAAATGTGCTACGTGAGAACATCAAGAATTCCAGTTGTGGTTGGAGCACTCGGATTAATTGGAAAACGTTTCGATACACTCATTGAAGAGATTCCTGGTAGCTTATGCTTTAAAGAAATACAAAAGATTGTAGTCACATGTATAGATCACACATTACGAAGAGCACTGTCTATGTAAAATGTGATATATATATTTTTTTAAATAATCAGTGGAAAATGTGATGAAGCCATTTCTGACCTTAGGTCTCTGGCTTGGAAGCAGGAACGAAATGTTTATACGACAGAAATCGAAGGAATAATAATAATAATAATAATAATAATATCTACAAACGAGAGAAGGTGATTTAAAAGAATCGTCAAGATCCTATGAGGAGTCAACATCCAAACAGACTGCTTGAGGACATCATCGTTGTTGGAAGAAAGAAGCAAATGCCTCCTCATCGATGTGTCTTTGCCTGGTAACATCAAGCTCACAGAAAGTGTAAAGCATAAAACGTAACCTGACCTCCTGATTGAGGTTGCCAGAATGTGGAAAGTTCAGGCCACTCGGGTCCTAATTATCATCTTAGCGTTCGGGTCTGTAGTCTTCTTCTTTTATGTGCTGTGTTCTTTCAGTACGTAAGCGGCCATGTCTCTCCACTTTCCCCTATCCCTAGAAGTTCCCAATATATCTTATCCTTTTTCCTACTTCTCCCAAACTCTGTTCTGTCATCCACTTGCTAAACGCCCGCTAGGTATGTTAAGCATTGCTTTCCCTTGTATTTCTTTCCCTCTATCCGCCTTGTGAGTATCAGATTCCCCAAGAGATCCTTTCTCATTACGTGTCAAACAAATTTCACCTAGCTCTTCCTGATGTTAAGTGCAAGTTTCCTTCTTCTTTGCATCCTCCCCAAAACCTCATCGTTGCTCACATATTCGGTCCATTGTATCCTCAGCATCCTTCTGTAGAACCACACCACTGTTCCTTTGAGTATCTAACCGACCCTAAAGACGTACATTAAGAAGATCGGAATAAAGCATCCCATCGCTTTAAAAGTAAGAGTTTATTTGTGCCTGCAAATATTCTAAGAAAACGTACGACAAACAAACATAATGAAAGATCACCGGTTGAAAACGAAAAACTGTGTAGAAGAAAGCACTTAATTCATAGGCAGAGTGCGAGGAATATTGGCTCGCTGTGTCCTTCCATACATCTTGCACATATATAAATCTGACATTTGTCCGTGCATTGAATATTGCTATCATATCAGAATCGTATGACTTGATGGATAACACCCATAATGAAAGATCTACGGTTGAAAACGAAAAACTGTGCAGAAGAAAGCACTTAACTGATAGGCAGAGTGCGAGGAATATTGGTTCGTTGTGTCCTTCCATACATCTTGCACATAGATAAATCTGCGATATGTCCGTGCATCGGAAATTACTGTCATATCAGAATAGTACGACTTGATGTATAACACCCATAAATAAAGATCTCCGGTTGAAAACGATAGACCGTGCAGAAGAAAGTACTTAATTTTAGGCAGAGTGCGAGGAATATTGGCTCTCTGTGTCCTTCCATACATCTTGCACATATATAAATCTGCCATTTGTCCGTGCATTGAATATTGCTGTCATATCAGAATCGTAAGACTTGATGGATAACACCCATAACGAAAGATCTCCGGTTGAAAACGAAAAAAAATGCAGGAGAAAACACTTAATTGAATAGCAGAGTGCGAGGAATATTGGTTCGTTGTGTCCTTCCATACATCTTGCACATTTATAAATCTGCCATTTGTCCGTGCATTGAATATTGCTGCCATATCTGGCTTTTTTTCCCTACTATATATATAACGAAATTCTTGATAAAATCCACAGAAATATATGTAATATTATCCGTCCTGCCGTGGCATCTCGGCTTCAGTCAATTACTCACCGCCGTGACATGGCTTCTTTTCTTTTTACAAATATTTTCATGGCGACTTTTCTCACAAGTTTTCCTTGTTGGTGCATCGACTGCATGGATTTAAGCTCAGTACTAGATTGGCAACTAGGTCTCAACATTTTACTACTGAACTAGGGAGATATAATCGTATTTTCTATTCTAATATTTTTCTCCAACTTCTCTCTTGTGGAACTCTCTTCTAGTCTCTTGCCTCCCTGTCACCTACAATCTTTAAAAGTTTAAATGCAACGCCAATCGATATTTTCTGTCTACCTGATACCTGTTCTTTTATTGTCCTTTCTTCTCATTAAATCCTTCTCATTCCCTTTCACTTCCAGGAACCCGTTGCGTCTTCATGGCAATATCACTTTGCTTGGAGTGAAACGATTAAACAGTAAAATTAAAACAAAACAAAACAAAAAAAAGTACTGAACCCCCAGAAGACACAAAAAGAGCGCAGATGACACCATGACAAAATAAGCCGGAATGAATCGGGAACTATACCGGAAATGTGGCATCAAAATCCCCCCCCCAAATGTATATAAGTATTCACCACTGTCATTAGCCGGGAATGAGCAAGTGAAGCATCTATGATGGTATAAAACCATCTTGACTAACAAGCGCTTGGCGAGAAATCGTCCTGATAACATGTACAAGAGTAGACATGAATGACTCTTGATAAATGCTTCGATACCCCGGTATATATATATGAAAAACATCGTGAAGGCAGAGCAGCCGGAAACAAAGAGGTATCAATAGCAGGCGGGAAAATCAGAGAAATATAAGAAGCAGTAGGTCATATTGTACCTTTTGTGGTTGGCGTACTCGGGTCGATTTCCAGGAAGCCTGTCTGTCTCACGGGACACTGCTGGTATTGCAGATTGAAAAAGTTCATGTGCTTAGGAATGCTCTGTGCTGAGATAACGTGCTGTGTATTGTATTACACGCTCTGATATCATTCTCATCATAAATATGCCTTTTCTGCTTTTAGTGCCTACAACTGCGCTAAGTTTTCAGTTAACTACCTTTTTGCATATGTATATAAATGAAACACTGTAGCATACTGAGTAAAGTATCTGTATTTACGAAGAGTAATTTTAATGTAATTATCAAGAGCATGCTGATGTTCTACGGTAGTTGTCTTTTCATATTTACTTGACTTTTTTAAGTCTGGAATAAAAATTTACAAAAATGCTCAGTGGAAAATGTCATGATTCTATTTCTGACCTTAGGTTTCTGATTGTGACCCGGAGGAAATAAGTATACAATAGAAATCAAAGGAAATAATAATAATAATAATAATAATAATAATAATAATAATAATAATAATAATAATAATACAATACACAGACAGAATAATCAAAGCTAATCGTCCAGACATTGTGATTAGAGACCGCAAAGACAAAAAGTGCTTCCTTATTGATATTGCAGTACCTGCAGACTGTAATGTATCTTTGAAGATCTTCAAAAAATCTATCAAAATACAAGGACCTTGAAATCGAAATCTCAAAAATGTGACACATGAGGACATCAATAATCCCAGTTGTAGTTGAAGACCGCGGATTGATTGGAAATATTCCAATCGACTCATTGAAGGGATTCTTGGAAGCCCATGTCTTAAGGAAATACAAAAAAATGTTCTCACAAATACAGGCCACACCTTACAAAGGTCTTTATCTATGTAAAATATGTGTGATACTAGATTTTTTTTTTTTTTTGCTCAGTGGAAAATGTCATGATGCCATTTCTGACATTAAGTCTCTGGTTGGGACCCAGAAGAAAATGAGTATACATCAGAAATCCAAGAAGAAGAAGATGATGATGATAATAATAATGACAATAATAATAATAATAATGATA
>OZ038502.1:11474107-11496607 GCA_964036315.1 Acanthosepion esculentum
GAAAAGCCCGGACTTGTAACTCCCTATATGCCCCGTGTTACCTATGCCTTAACAAGAAACTTGAAATAATTAGATTTAAAAATAAGACTGATCTTTTAAATCAAAGATATGAACTAACAGTTAACTGTAAACATCGTTTTAAATTTTAACTTAGTATAGAGATCCTACAATTTCAATGATAATGATAAGTTAAATTTAATAGACTATTACCTTTATAACATGATGGTCATCTTGTCGATATGAATGTGTATTGTGTACTTACAAAGTGTTACACGTGTCTGTATTTGTATATATATATTTGTATGTTATGTATGTGTGTTTGTACTGTTGGATGTGTATGTTTGTATATAGGGGTGTATATATATGTTAGTAGGTTTTTTTATAGTTTTTTTTATATGAGGGTATATATGTGTGTATATTGACACCTATCATATGTTAACCTCTTTATGTGTACGAGTAGGGATGTAAACTTTGGTAGGTGTGTACTACTCCGTGTGTAAGTATATGTATGTGTATATGGATATGTATGTGTACTTGTGTGTGTGTGTGTGTAAATGTGTGTATATATATATGTATATATATGTATATGTCAGTGTATGTATGTGTGTATATGTGTATGTGTATATGTATGTATATGTATGTATGCATATATATATATATGTATGTATGTGTGTGTATGTATGTATGTGTAAATGTATTCGTTTAAATATGTATATATGTATGTATATGTGTTTGTATATATGTATATATATGTGTGTGGGTATTTATATGTATGCGCTCGGATGTGGGTGTACTTATATATATATATATATATATATATGTATATCTGGATGTGTTGATATGGCTATTTATTTATGATTATATATTTATGTATATATGGATGTATGTTCGTATGTCGTAGTATGTGTATTTGTATGTATACCTTAGTGTCTTAGAGTGTATCATAGATACTAACTAAAATCTACTTTTGTTTGATAAGGAGTTTTTAATTGCTTATAGACTGTCTGTTGTTACTTTTAAAAAATATTATTAACTTTCAATGTATTTTATCATCAATAAGTTAATATTGTTAGAATATATGTAGGTCTCTGTATACATAATCCTTTCCTTTTTTGTGTGTGTGTCTATATGTTTATATGGTTGTGTATATGTTTATATGGGTCGTGTCTCGTCACCGTTTTTTGTGTGTATATATATCTAAATATGTCTGGGCGCTTATGTATTATAACCTGAGTGTGTTTGAATTGTTTTACGTTTCAGTTGAAGTAAACTGTAAATTTTATACATTTTTGTCTGGAGCTATCAACATCCTTTTTCACATAATTTCAATGAAAAAATAAATTAAATAACATATGTATTTTTTATTTTCTCCTCAATTCTACAATTTTAAACTTAATAGAGATTAGATTTAAATTTCTAAATGGGTAATTTTTTACTTTTAATTTTAATTTCAAATTTTATAAATCTTTTAATATCTATGATAACCTTGTTTCGTTGTCAAATTTTTTGAATTACCATATACTTGTATTTTGATTGGTCATTCTAGCTTATGTAACAGCGTTTACCCCTAGCGTAGGATCGTTAATTAATTTGAAACCTTTAAAACCATTTATTCTACATTCAACATCATCACTTGATAAGACACCAGAAGTGTTGAAACAAAATGGCTATTTTTGTAGTGATTTTATAACATATTTATGTTATAATATTTAAATAAATGATTACATATATATATATATATATATATATATATATATATATATATATATTGGATTTTTTATTAATCCGACAAATGTTTACAACTTTAACACATTATTTTTAGTGGATGCTAGTTTTTGAGTAGGCGCTTTATTTATTTATTAAACAGTATATCTATTTATTTTCACTTACCGGCCTGAATATTCGAGAAATCTTATTAAAGAAAAAGACGCAATTTTTTTAAATAAAATTTCTCGGACATTCAGGCCGGTAAATGAAAATAAATTTATATAATGTTTAATAAATATAAGCATGAAACACATGAGAATACTCTACTCCTGTTCATAAGACTGGGGAAGAGTGCGAACCTATCTATTAGTATTGAGGTTTCCTTAATAGTAAATAAAATTTCAAAGTTCAGGCGAAGGCGTTAGGAGTATAGAGGAAGTAGACTTTAGAAGGAACCGGAAACGCAATCCTAAACAGGAAACAAGTGATGAACCTCTAGGTGAAGGTGTATTTCTTAACTTTGTACTAATACACCAAAGAAAGCATTTTTTTCTCTCTCTAACCCACAGATGTCTTACCAACGATGGCGTGACACGATAATTAACGGAAAAAAATTCAAATAAGTTAAGGGTTTTTTGTCGGGTTCAAAGCTAGAGATAAAAACGCCACAATTTCTGTAGAACCAAACACTGGCGCAACAAGTTCTTCCTACTTGTATTTTTCATTATTTGACTTTCAAGTTATTAAATATTATGCTATTGACTACCAGTGAAAGGCTGTCCGTAACATGACAAATCTATTTTGGTATTACTATTGGGCAATTTGCTGCATGAAGCTAGTGACCTATAAATATTCGAATATGAAAACAGGTCTTTTATGGTTGGTACCCACTAAACTCAATGAGTGTGAATGTAAGTGTTATATATATATATATAAGATAAAGATATATATTTATATATATAGCAAGAACAATATTGGGCAAAGCTTTGACAAAGTAGATTTTCCACTTTGTCATACATTTTTTCTCAATGTATATATATATATATATATATATATATATATATATATATATATATATATATATATATATATATATAAATAAAAATATATCTTAGAAACGAATTAGTCGCAAAGAACTTCTAACAAAAATGCTGTCAAACAGGGTTTTAATTCTTCTCTTCCCACTTTTTTCTATCCGTTATGTGTTATATATATATATATATATATATATATATATATATATATATATATATATATATGTGTGTGTGTGTGTGTGTATGTATGCATGTCTTGTTCGCTTTGTTGACAAAGCATTGAAAGTTATGAATTAACAAAACATTATGCCTTTAATTTACTTTCTTTCTTTCTTTCTTTCTTTATATATATATATATATATATATATATATATATATATATATATATATGGTGCGCTTCGTTGAACATGAATTCCAAGATATAATATAACACAGAGTTGTACCTTTAACTATGGACATTTACCTGTGAAGTCAAATAGTAAACATATGTACGAAGTGGGCGGTGGTTATAAAGTTATCGCTACAACCTATTTTAAAGGAAATCTGACAAAACCACTAAATAGCCGATAAGCTTTCAGTGTACTATGTAAGTGGCATGTTGAGTCCTAGCCGTGAAGGTGAGACCTGACAGAACGAACGAATGTAGTGCGTCCAAGTACTTTCCATGATAGTAGCGATAGAGCTGTGAGAGGTTCGCCACATGTCGCCTGTGAGAGAGAGGTTGGAGGGTGGACAATAAGTCTTCTCCAACAAGGACTCAGAGACGCTTTTGAACTTGGTGAATGGAAAGTGAGGACTGGCCAGCTCCTGCCATGTTCAAAATGTTCCATATAGAGCAATGCCATTAAAAAGAAAAACATTCTTAAAAATTAAAAAAGCCTCCAAATCGATCTGTATAACGTTTGAAGCATAATTGTTAGTTTCACTATCGACCCGATCATTTGAAGCCGATACCTGATGAAACTGAAATATTTTAAAGACCGGGATTTTTAACGTTTTGAGGAAGTTTTTAAGAAAAGCGATTAACATCATACTCTGTAGTGGATCTCTCGCTCTCTCTCTCTCTCTCTCTCCCCCCCTCTCTCTCTCTCTTATTAATATTCATCAGTGGAAAAAATTAAAACAAAAGCTACCCTCCCAAAAAACCCCAGTGAGGTTAAATAATATCTATTATCAGTATTTGAATAATTTTTTTAAGCATTTCACCCCAAGCACGGTGGGTGTGCTATTAGCACGCAAGGGTTTACACAGAGTGAGAGCAAGAGTAAAGAGGGGGGTGTTTGAGGAAAGGATATAAAGAAGGACGGGGATCAGGATCAAGGCATCAGAAAATGTCGATTGACATTACATTTGACTATTTGATTTTTATAGCTATCAGGGAAGCAAGTAAGTGGAAGGGAGTTTCTTTGTCGGGAAGTGCGAGAGAAGAAGCTGTTGGAGTAGAAGAGGCGGTTACATTTAACTGTTCCGAAAGTAAAAGGGCGTGGCCTATCCAGCAGAACATGGTTAAGCAAAGAACTGATGCGTTAACATATATTTCAAAATCTCACTCACACGAAATACCAAAAATGGATTGAATACATTTATTTTCTTTTTGTTCTTTCTTGAAAATATATTCATCTTGTGTTTTTATCTTCTTCTTTAACAATCAGTATGCGATGAAGCAGTTTTGTCCAATTCTCCTATCACCGTCGAAACAAAGACTTCGATTAAAATTATAGTCTGACTCATACGACCATTGTACACGCAACCGGTCTATGGTCAATCATTCTGAGGTAATCAAAAGTTATTCAAGACAAAATACAAAGTTAACTAATGAGTCATCGTCTCTTGAGACAGAGAGAAATATAGACGACAAATGAGGAACATTGAAAAGCCACTGCTATATTATTAATGAAATAAAAATGGGCTTTTGGAAAATATATATCGATCTGTAAAGAGGTTCTTGATTTATTATATTGTTCGCTAATATTTCTTTATAATATTTTAAACTTTGCACTTTCTTTCATCGTTTTAAATATGTTCTAATTTACTTGGCATTTCTCTGAAGAAAAGAAGAATCTGATACGCGGAAGGACGGCCGAGTGCTGTGAAGATTTTGTTCTTCTTAATGACCAATAGCCGTTTCTTTCGATTCCGCCCGTAACTTGATTTAAGATGATAGAAACAAAAAAGAAAACGAATCTCAATGAAATATAACCGAAACTCATAAAAAAGTAAAAAGTAATATTCTTGTCTAAATTTAAAATTCTCTACGTCTTTCATTCGTGTGCATGCGCAGTTGCATCAACGTAAAACAAAACTAGTCCGATGAATTCCTAAATAATGAAACCTATCAGACGAAACTTGTTTTCATTTATCATATACGAGGGTCATTCAATAAATAAGGTGAATTTTTCGGTATAAGGACTTCTAATACAGATAGAAGCTTACTTTAAAAAAATTTTTTTGTTTTACTTCTTTTTCACATGGATTTAATTTCTTTTGCAGATTAAAAAAAAACTTTCAGAGTTTTGGCGATTAACAAAGATGGCCGACTAAGAAGCATGCTCCAGGATTGAACAGCGGTCAGTTATCAAGTTTTTGGTTGCTGAAGGGTGAAAAACAGTTGAAATTCATAGGAGAATGTCAACTGTGTATGGTGCCACATGTTTCAGCCAAAAAAATATCTACAAGTGGGCTAAATTGTTTAAAGAATGACCTCATTCAGTCTGACAGAAGGGTGACAGTGGATGACATTGCAAGGACTTTGAACTTATCTGTTGGGACAGCACACCAGGTCAGCTGCCGGTGGGTGCCAAAGATGCTTACTGCAGAGCACAAACAGTACAGCAGCCCAAACGGTGGAGACCATCAACGAGCTGGCCTGGGAACTGCTCCCTCATCCCCCTTACATCCCAGACCTTGCTACTTCAGACTTTCACCTGTTTGGTCCCTTGAAAGCGTTCACGAGAGGCAAGAATTTTAAAAGTGACGATGAAGTCAAAAGTGTTGTGAGCGACTGGCTGAGACATCAGTCCAAAGATTTTTACGCTGGGGGGGAATAAGGAAGCTGGTGCGCAGATGGGAAAAGTGTGTGACAGTGTCGGGAGACTACGTTGAAAAGAAAAAGTAAGCTTCTATCTGTATTAGAAGTCCTTATACCGAAAGATTCACCTTATTTATTGAATCACCCTCGTATATGTTCTATTTTACTTGGCATTTATCTGAAGAAAAGCAGAATATGATACGTGAAAAGACAGCAGATTAGGATTAGCGTTTGTTTTATGCAATATAAACTTATTTTTCTTTAATCTTTATCACTCCATGCAAGGCAGTAAAGCCACTAAGACACAAGAGGGTTATGGGATGTGGAAGAATTAGGAAAGAAATATTAATAATGAACGGGAAGAGAAAAGAGTAACCAGGAGGACAATAGATAGCGATTGACATTGCATTTTAATTTTTGCAGATTAAAGTTGGCTGGACAGCATGGAGCCGGAAGGAAGTTCCAAAATTGATAAGTGCGAGAAAAGAAACTGTTAACATAGAATTTACGACTACATCTAGCCAGCTCAACTGTAAAACGACGAGATCTCGACGCCAGTGTAGTATTACGCTTAAATTAAAAAAGTCTAGGTACCATAGTATTATCTGTAAATAATTCAATAGATTTATCACCCACCCATTGATCCAGATGAGCAGGATTACACGAAACTCAGGAGTCGGCCAAGAGATAAGTCGCTTGAACATACATCTATCTATCTATCTATCTATCTATCTATCTATCTATCTATCTTATTTCAAACGTTATTAGAGCAGACACTTCTTATTTAAAATAGACGCCTATTTTTATTTAATGAACAATGTGTAATACTTTTATTGACTTGTGCATTCGAGAAATCTAAAAAAAGAAAATATCTTCTGACAGATATTGAACCTACATTCCCCTTCGTAGGGGAAACAACTGTTTGCAGTACAACAAATAAATATAATAGATACAGAATTTGAAATGTTCCATCGAGAAATGCGCAATACCCATATATATATATATATATATATATATATATATATATATATATATATATATATATATATATATATATATATATATATAAAATTCTAAAATTAGACACATAAACTAGGGGTAAACAAACACATGAATATTTCAAATCTACATAAATATTTTAACAGTTAAAAATATTTTAAGAAATATTTCTTGAGTTATGGTCAAAAAACCTTTTAAACAACATTTAAGACACTATCATCAGTCTTCCGCCAAAAATTCAAACAAAGTTGCATTGCACATCACGTGACATGCGCACGCTTCACGACAAACGCTGTAAGCAAACGCTGTAAACAAACACACAAACACAGTTTCTAATTTGATTTCTGAGGAAAGACCTAGGTGGTCTGAAATATTAAATAAATAAATATATACAAAAACACAGAAATAAATACTTTCATAAAAAAAACACACAATTTTGTTTCATTCATTTTATCCAGATATTATATATATATATATATATATATATATATATATATATATATATATATATATGTATATATTTAGAAAAATATTATGGTAAATGTAAAAATGTTTTTGTGATGCGTTTCATCCGTTAGGATTTCATCGGGCTGCGCTTTGTTGATGTTGCCACGTCTAAACATGCTTACGAAACGAGAGATGCTGGTAGTTTGAAAGTTTTGGAAAGTATATTTTTGAAATAATTTTTTTTGAAAGAATATTTTTCAAACTAGCCACATTCAGCTGTATTCTTTTCCATATTCTCTCCATCGCCTTTGTCTATGACTAGCCCACGCTTTTATTACTATATTCACAAATGTTCTCACTTACAATGTTCAAAAATAAAAATCTAGTGTCGCGACTTAGCACGCCCCAAAATTTTGTAACTGTTAATAATAATACACTTAAAAAAGAAAGAAAAGAAAAACATCTTTAGAACAGTATTACATTTATTTTCGTCTCGGAATTTTATCTGAAATTACCTGGAATTGAAAAATAACATCCATGCCTGAAGATGATACAAGTTGTATCGAAAGTACTTGCAATATGAACTGAACATCTAATTCATTTTACAGTTTTTAAAAACAAGGATCGCGTCGTTCAACGAGTGGTTAATGAGTTAATGCGTTATTTAATCTGTTAGCGAAGTGATTTCGGCATTAATTACATTGACTTTACTCATTTATTCTTTGTATCATTACTTCTTTACAATATATATAGGTACAACAGGGAAATTATTGCCATTTTATATTTTTAATTTCACGCATGCGCGTTCATTGTTTTTTATCTTGTCGACTGCACAGTACAGTAGGATCACCGTCTGTGAGAAAAAGAGCACCATGATTCAATTCGTTCCACCTGAAATTTGGAAACGGCATGCTGTACTGCTTGGTATTCACGCTAGAAGCTCCAATATAAACATTTCGGCTTACATCAAGTGTCTTACGATGGTAGTCCTGCTCGGGGTCAAGAGACCCCGTATCTGGCTACAGAAATCAGCTCCATGTAACACAAACAAGAATACACAGTCGTGGCTGTCAAACAATTTCTACAATCACATCACCCCTTACATCTAGCCTCCTAACTCCCCAGACTGCAACCCCATTGATTGGTATGTGTGGAACGCAGTCGAGCGAGAGACCAACAAAATTCCTTGTATCACCAAAGATGAACTGAATGGCAGCATTCATCAACTTAAACAAGGAGACCGTCCAGACCAGTTGCATGAGATTCCAAAGTCATCTGAAGGCCGTGGTTGAAGCCGATGGCGGATGGTTCAGTTATTTCCCTGTAGCTCAACTCTCCAAGGTAAACGGAAATAACTGAGGCATCCGGAATTGGCATGGCGCATGAAACTAGAACAATCTAGGTCGGCGGGCAAAATAAAGGGTTCGAATCGAAATTCCAATTACCTGACGAAGGCCGGAGCGTACAACGGCCGAAACGTTGTGAATATGGCAATCAAGATGAGGATAATGGTCCGAATAATGTAAGTAATCATAATACCTCATCTCAGAGATATAGACAAATATAATACATATTACTTATAATACATTCCTTCTTGCTGCCAATTTTGTCGGCACGGGTACACTAGTTATTTTATAAACAGTTTATGAAAGCAGATGATGACACAGACCCTGAATCCATAATAGAATTCAATATGTGAAATAATTAAATTAAGGCACACTACAAATAGCATGTATGGTCGGGCTTTTTTCCCTGGTGCCTAGATTACACCCTTGAAGCCAAGATGCCAAATTAGGACTAATAATATTGCAGATTTTTCTTTATATTTTGTCAATAATCTCTAAATACATACACCCTTGTGGAAATTAACTGAAACAAAACGAATAATTCCATTATTAATTAGTTTCTTTTCGTATTTTCCCAATGAAACATGACCCAATTCACATGTTAGTACTTCGTATGTCCATTCTACGAAGTCGTTCCTTGCAGATTGACCACAGATTCTCGATTGGATTTAAATCAGATGTGCTCACTGGTAAGGCTTGCCATTGTGTTCGTGCAGCGTTACAATTTTCGTATGCTTCCTTGAAGTAACGTCCATCGCAGACAATGGCTGTAGGACAACTAATCGACTGTCGAGACAATAGTGTCTGGGCGTGATGAAAATCTAAAGCAATTACGGACGACGCAATATTTTTCAAGGCCAAACAAATTTCATCATACACCCATAATAAATAGATTCATATTGCACACCACTGCAAATGATCTAATCTGAGGCAAAAATAGAAATCGATTCCACCCTTTCACTTGAGTGGGCCTAAAATTACCAAATGGAGAAAATAGGAAACTAAAGCGGTTGTTCCAATTAATTTTCAGAAAGGCGTACGTAAGTTTAAGCGTGCTACTAGATTGGCGTCTAGGTCCCACCATTTTACTGTTGAATTAGTTAAATGTGACCGCCACTTCTACTCCAATAGTTTCTTTTCTCGCGTGTCCCGCCCGTGGAACTCTCTTCCGCTCATTTGTTTACCTGATAACTACAATCTTCAAAAATTTAAATGCGACGTCAATCGCAATCTTCTATCTTCTTGAACCCCGTTCAGATTTTATCGTTTCCTTGGTCTCCCTTGTACCTAATCTTTTTTCTCACCTTCACTCTCTGTAAACCCTCTGCGTATTAGTGGCATTCTCACCTTGCTTGGGGTGAAATGATTAAAAAAAAAAGAAAGAAAAAAAACGTAGATTCTGGAGAGAAAAATTGCATAGCACGACAATGAGCCAACTTTCTTAACAGCTGATCTAGCAATAGATACTCTGAATGAGTGTCTATTGGGGCCCATGTCGATCCCAGACCTAAAGTGGAACTCATGTATCCGATCCACCGCTAAAGATGCTGGAAAATGGCCAGATCGTTATACCTTGCCAGAGAGCACCTGACTCCAGATGTAATGCTCTCTCTTTGATCAGATCTAAAATGGAATATTGCTGCCATATATTGGATGCAGCTGCCCAACCCCCACTTTTCAGCTCGACTCGTCTGTGTGGTCTCGTGATGAATCATTTTGCACGCTACAATCCCTTTTCCCACTGATCGCTACCTTCTCGCTATTTCCATGGAAAATGTTCTGAGGAGCTATATCCGTAGTTCAGGCATTTACAGCTAAGACCAGCCATACCAGATACACAAGGGCGAACCATCCTCATTCCCTTCATATTCCATTGGTAAAGATGAAGTTCCAGTCGGACAACTTCTTCCCATGAGCTGTAACTTTATGGAACAGACTCCCTAGAGGGTATTTCCTTGAACACTAGTCTTAACTTCATCAAATCTAGCGTTGACCGTCACCTGTCCTACAATTACTTCCTCCTCCTACGTCCATACAACAACTTGATTTAGAACCCTAGACATTGAGTAGCTCACGGGCCTTGTGAACATTTCGTGAAGAAAAGTAAAGAGAATTTTCCTTTATAGGACTGATTCTGTAGGATTTCGAACCCTCAAACAACACACCAAAATTCTAACAGACGGGCACTATTTTTAGTCTAAGAATTTATTACGATTAATTATATAAAGTTTGGAATGAGAGAAGAGGCTATATAATATTATGATTAATTATATAAAGTTTGGAATGAGAGAAAAGGCTATATAATATTATGATTAATTATATAAAGTTTGGAATGAGAGAAGAAGCTATATAATATTATGATTAATTATATAACGTTTGGAATGAGAGAAGAGGCTATATAATATTATGATTAATTATATAAAGTTTGGAATGAGAGAAGAAGCTATATAATATTATGATTAATTATATAAAGTTTTGAATGAGAGAAGAGGCTATATAATATTATGATTAATTATATAAAGTTTGGAATGAGAGAAGAAGCTATATAATATTATGATTAATTATATAACGTTTGGAATGAGAGAAGAGGCTATATAATATTATGATTAATTATATAAAGTTTGGAATGAGAGAAGAAGCTATATAATATTATGATTAATTATATAAAGATTGGAATGAGAGAAGAGGCTATATAATATTATGATTAATTATATAAAGTTTGGAATGAGAGAAGAAGCTATATAATATTATGATTAATTATAT
Organism: Acanthosepion esculentum; assembly: GCA_964036315.1. NCBI lineage: Eukaryota > Metazoa > Mollusca > Cephalopoda > Sepiida > Sepiidae > Acanthosepion > Acanthosepion esculentum. The sequence continues at coordinate 11,485,432 of OZ038502.1, forward strand.
AAAGTTTTGAATGAGAGAAGAGGCTATATAATATTATGATTAATTATATAAAGTTTGGAATGAGAGAAGAAGCTATATAATATTATGATTAATTACATAAAGTTTGGAATGAGAGAAGAGGCCATATAATATTTTATATACTGAAACAATGTTAGAGAAATTAATGACAATTGAACAGGCTCTACGTTGCTTAACTTCGGTGATCGTACGGGTGTGTGAGAAAAGGGTTGTAGAATGGAGAATGTTTTCCCCCACAAGACCGCGTAAACTATTTTTAACTGTACTGGAATCCACAGAGGTTTAGCCCCACCTACTCACAACACAAGCAAATATCCGTATTACTTCCATTGTAGCACTGATTTTTCAAGCTTCGTTTTGTCTGGTACAAGGAGAACCTCGTTAGGTAACCATACCATTATATCAGTACTGATGACAACGCACTTTGTCAAAATGATATACTTTCAAATATTCTTAATTTGGTGTGATTTTCATAAAATCCGACTTCAAAAGTTTAGTGAAAGACTAAAAATGAATAAACAAATAAAAGGAAAAAGAAAAAATGGATTTGTAAGAAACTTGTTATACACACCCAAAGCACAAATATAAAATTGACGGTTCTGACTGAGTGGAAAATAAACAGCCTGCGTATAGAACTTGATGGGTGACCACTTGGGAATACGAGGTGCTGTAAGCTAGGATGTGCGGATGGTGTCATGGAAAACAGCTCGGAATTGGAAATCGAAGAGCTGAGTTCCAATTCCCGTTGGCTTCTTTATATTCACTTACGTGCAAATACCCTTTCGGAAGGTATGAATCCAACTGTTCTTTCTCCAGCTATGGGTTAATTAGTAAGACTTGTATCACTAAATTATTATTGTCTCAAAAGAAATTTCTTAATAAACCTAGATCTGAAAAGTTCAGTGAAAGATAAATAGTTAAACAAAAAGAATAAAATAAACAATAACAGAAATAAAAAAAATTTTTTAAAAATCCTGGGTATGATAATAAACTACATCCGACAGCAAGGCTTCTCATCGGGAGATTGGAGGCTTTGACGAGCGTGGAACCAACTCTTAATTGCTGTTGTTCCCAGGTCCACACTGATCCGGGGTGGTATCACCTGTTAGGGTCCCAGCTATGTGCAAGTAGATAACCCCTAAACTGGGGTCAAAACACTAAGAAAACATAAAAATACCAGCAATATATTTTTATATAGAAAATGACCAACTACCTATTTATAGCAAAATAGCCAACATTAAATTTTATCTGTAGTTGAAGCTACAAAATTGTATTCAAAATATTAAAATTTCGGCATTCAATGACTCATAGCATAACAAAATCAACCAACCAACCAACCAACCAAAAAATATTAAAAAATGAATTTATAAGAAACTTGTCCATCTTGTTATAATATTCCACACCCAGAGCACAAATATAAAATCGACAGTTCTGAAAATGAAGAAAATAAAAAAAATATTTTATACTCGTATATTTCGGATGACCTTTCGACTTGATCAATTCAGAAGATTGCGTATGGTACTCAGGGTGAATGAATCTTCTTATAGGGTCAGTGGCTATCTAGCACAAATAGGTAGACCGAATTCCATACCTATGGATGCATTCAGTGCCGTGATGTCGCCGCATCGCGAGCGGATAGTATCCTAGACTGAAGCCAATGGCCAGGGTAGACGGTTGTCCGGATGGAATCAACCAATCCGTGACCAAGGCGAAGTTGAAGGACATCGGCTGTGTTATGACCTGGAGAGAGATGGGCTTCGCCGTGTCAACCTGCCCAAGATATGCTACGTCAGGTATGTGGAGGAAACTGGTAGGGGCTCAGCTGCGTAGCGACCCATACGACCAAACCCGGTCAAAGCAGTGAGAGTGATGTTGACGAGTGGTTATTGCTTTAAAAAGATAAATAACGTTGACATTTGGAAAGAAAATTAACATGTAAAAAAATGAATCCAGGTTTGATCCCTGTCGAGAACTACATTTCCTTTAATAAGACCTTTGATGATCTATCCACTAAAAATATTGTTTAAAGTGATAAAAATCTGTCGGATTAATAAAAAGAAAATCTATTCCCAAAATGCTCTTTGTTAACGTTTGAATATGAAACTGTACAGATATGAAAAACATCGATAGATCTATGACAGGAGAATTTTCGCTCGAAAGCACGAAATTTGGCCTCGTTTGACCGACTGCTATTCGTGGCCAAGTTGGTAAGGCGTGCCGGGATGCAAGTTGGATTCCTGTTGAAGAGCGCCAATTTTTCCTTAATAAGATTCCTTGAACATTCAGGCTGGTAGACAAAAAAAAATTATGTATATACTTAAAAAAAGCAAAAAAACAAAAAACGGGGCGTCTATTCAAATACGAGTATCCACTAAAATTTATGTGTAAAGTGATTTGAAAAAAAAAAAAAATAGAAATACCGTTCAAAACAACTACTCCTGAAGACTGGAAATTTTACTAAGAAACATCGATGTTGGGATAAAAATTGATATTTAAAAAGTAATCTTTTCATATAATATCATTAACGCTCTAATTTTAATATTATTTTAATATTTTTTATATTGAGCACTATATATAAAAATATTTGCTGTTTCTTAAATCTTATATATATATTATAATTTTTACATACGGACAAAAACAACTTGCTCACTAGAAAGATGCATTCTTGTTTCGATGCGACTGCATCTCGACTGGTGAGAACCAAAAATGCTTATGAAGAATTCTATTTACAAGCAAACCGTTTATGAAAAATAAATAAGTAAGAAGCCATAGGGAGAAATCCCTTAAAATCAATCGGAGAGGGGCTATCAACAAATAATATTGTCTTACTCGGTTACCCTCTTTCCTTTCCTTCTCTTTTCTCCCTTTTCTTTACCCCTCTCTGTTTCCTCTTAAGGTGTTTCTCCCTATGGCTTTTTGTTCCATAAGCGGTTTGCTTGTAAATAGAATTATTCATAAGCATTTTTGGTTTCAGCCAGTCGAGGTGCAGTCGCATCGAAACAAGAATGCATCTTTGTAGTGAGCAAGTTGCTCTACACATGGTATTGATTATATTCGTTCACATTACATTTGTGTACACACACACACACACACACACACACACACACACACACACACACACACACACACATATATATATATATATATATATATAAGTTTCTGAAGCCACTTCAAGAGAAGATAACTTTTAAAAAAGAGATCATAATTTATTTCTAAAATAAGATACAATAGTATCACACCGAATAAAATAATAAAAATATCTTCGTGTGACTCCAGAAACTTATTTAAATATCTTCGGGGTCGTTATTCTCAATAATAGTATTCATTTGATAGGCAAGATACGATCTCTTAAGTTATCATTTTATCATTTTATTCGGTGTGATACTATCATATATATATATATATATATATATATATATATCATATATATATATATATATCATATATATATATATATATATATATATATATATATATATCATATATATATATATATCATATATATATATATATATATATATATATATATATATATATATATATATATATATATATATATGTACAATTCAATAATGGCGATAATGCCACTGAGTCGCAAGGGGTTTATGGAAGGTAAGGAAATGAAAAGACTTAAGAAGGAACTAGAAATATATTTATGAGCAGGAAACAGGGGATTAACATCTACATCTGTTCAAAAGACCGGGGAGGAGTTGTGAACCGGGCGATAGTCGAACCTATTTACTACTGATTGATTGATAAATTTATTTTCTATGCCTTATCAACACTTTGTAGAATACTTCCAGAATCTATTTTCTTTAGAATATTAGGGGATATAATAATGGTTTAGTGCTATAAGTCTAGAGTCTTGGAGGTTGGTGATGCGTGGCTGCTCCGGTCGTGTCGACGGTTGGAGGTTGATGATGCGTGGCTACTCCGGTGGTGTCGACGGTTAGTGGAATTCCGAGAGTAGAAAATGGGCCAGGAGCCAGAAGTATAGAGGTGAAGTAGAGAGAGGGATAGTTCCAACTCGCGTCCAGTTGGCAGACAAAAAAATGGGAGCGTAACTTAATAAATTCTTGGTTGGTGGGTTGATTTATTTTAGCGGCATATCAACATCTCTATGGGTTATTTAATGCCGAATTTAAATATTTTGAATACAATTGTATACCTTCAACTGAATATATTTTGAACCACTTTTACTACAGATAAAATGAATTGTTGGTCATTTTACTATAAATATGTATTTTTGGTCATTTTTTATATAAAAATGTACTGATTGTATTACATTCATAGTGTTTTCGTTGTGGGTTAACTATTTGCCCATAGCTGGGACCTTAACAGGTGCTACCACCCCGCGTCAGGGTGTCACTTGGGAGCAACAGCAATTAAGAGGTGGTTCTACGCTCCTCAAAATCTCCAATCTGCCTATTAGAGGCCTTTCGGCCGGATGTAGTTTATCGCCACACACAGGACTATAATTAATCTGTAAAAAAATATTGATATGTCTATTTTTTTTGGTTATTTTTAATTGGTTTATTGTGCTTTTTAACCGATTATTCTTTTATTGAAACTTCAAAATGAATATTTTTCAGAACTGTTATCCACCCGGGGTTTCACTGGAAAAAAACCCCACGTTCTTTGGTTGATTGAATTGTTTAGAAGTCACTACAATCAAAAAGTGGATACCACATCTCCAAGTTGCAAGAAACAGGCTGTGTCAATGTTGTGGTTCAGACGTTGTGGCAAACGAAAGTAATAAATAAAAAAGGGTCAAGTCACTTGTAGCTCTTAATAAAGTTCGTCTTTTTGTAATTTCTCCCGAACTCTCGTCTGCCATTCATTTACTCATGATCATCAAGTATGTCACGCGCTGCTTTCCTCTGTTCCTCTTTCCCTCCATCTGTTCTGTGAGTATCAGATTTTCCAAGCCCCCTTTCCTCATTACGTGCCCCAGAAATTTCAACTGCCTCTTCCTGATGTTAAGTATGTTATGCGCTGCTTTCCTCTGTTCCTCTTTCCCTCCATCTGTTCTGTGAGTATCAGATTTTCCAAGCCCCCTTTCCTCATTACGTGCCCCAGAAATTTCAACTGCCTCTTCCTGATGTTAAGTATGTTATGCGCTGCTTTCCTCTGTTCCTCTTTCCCTCCATCTGTTCTGTGAGTATCAGATTTTCCAAGCCCCCTTTCCTCATTACGTGCCCCAGAAATTTCAACTGCCTCTTCCTGATGTTAAGTATGTTATGCGCTGCTTTCCTCTGTTCCTCTTTCCCTCCATCTGTTCTGTGAGTATCAGATTTTCCAAGCCCCCTTTCCTCATTACGTGCCCCAGAAATTTCAACTGCCTCTTCCTGATGTTAAGTATGTTATGCGCTGCTTTCCTCTGTTCCTCTTTCCCTCCATCTGTTCTGTGAGTATCAGATTTTCCAAGCCCCCTTTCCTCATTACGTGCCCCAGAAATTTCAACTGCCTCTTCCTGATGTTAAGTATGTTATGCGCTGCTTTCCTCTGTTCCTCTTTCCCTCCATCTGTTCTGTGAGTATCAGATTTTCCAAGCCCCCTTTCCTCATTACGTGCCCCAGAAATTTCAACTGCCTCTTCCTGATGTTAAGTAAAAGTTTCCTTTTTGCTTGCATTATCTTCAAAACCTCGTCGTTGTTCATATGTTTGGTCCATAGTATCCTCAGCTTACTTCTTTACAGCCACATTTCTATTGCTTCCAGTCTCTTCTTCATCTTTGAGGAGATTGTCCAGCATTAGACGCCATACAGGAAGACAAATATTACGTAACAGTTCAGTAAACTCTATTGTTTGTTTCCAACGAAATTTTCTTGTCTCTTAATACTCTGCTTAGCTTTTGGATTACCAAGGGTATTTGCACGTAAGTGAATATAATGAACTCAACTGGAATTGTAACTCGGCTTTTAGAACACTTCTCAGATATTTAAATTTCTCTACTTGTTTGATTTGAATATCCCTGTCCTGTAATTTTGCATTTCTGGCTCATATTTTTGCTGTCTCGTTGTATGTTGTCCGTATTCTTTTCTTCTCGTTTTCTTTCGCTACCTTCAATAGGAGGTTTTGTAGTTTCCTTTCCGTGTCTGCTATCGGCACTTTGTCATCTGCATGTCTTACATTGTTAAGATTGTGGCCATCAATAAGGAATCCTGGTAGGACTTCTAATTCTCTCAGAATTGCCTCGCTGTATAGGTTGAATAAGTCCGGTGAGAAGACACATTCTATCGCAATCATCGTTGCTGCTAAGAGCCACGGTGGCCTTTAGTCACGAGGTCCAGATGTTGGCGGCCATGGGTACTATGAATTTGTAGGCGTGAGGTAATATGGCATTAGTATTTATAAAGGGGAGTGGTAAATGTTTCGTACACTGTAGGTAGGTTGGTAGGTAGGTTGACACCAGTAAGCGTATCAATATAAGAATTGTTATGCTAATGAGGCCGTTGCCTTGGTAACTGGATATATTTCATCACACTAATGATACGAGTGAAGTTCGATGCGGTCTGGTTAGCAAACAGAACACTGGAGGGAAAATGATAATGCTTTCTATCTTATTTAACCGAAGTAAATTTTTAATATATAAGTAAAAGATGATGATAATAATAATAATAATAATAATAATAATAATAATAATAATAATAATATATTGCGATATGGCGAGATATTGTTCAGGAATTGTTGAATAGATAAAAAAGATAATTATGATCAGGTGTTTACATTCTAAGAGTAACGTGTCTACCCTTTACCTACACCGAAAATAGAGTGGGTGTGGTTTGGTAAGGGTAGAAGTCTATGTAAGATCAGAATATATACACTTGCATGAGTACTTACAAAATATTCAAGAGTGAATGCTTTTTTGTCATCAATTCACCCCAAGCAAAGGGATAGCGCCACTTTGACACAGGGAGGTCTACTGGGAGTGAAAGAGAATGAAAAGAGACAAAGAAACAAGTGATAAATCTTTACATCGGGGAGGAGTGTGAACTGGACAATTGGCGAACCTATCTACTCCTATTAAATGCTATTAATTGATCAATTGATTTGTTTTTTACGGCTTATCAACCGCTTGCAAGTTATGTAAAGCCAGAAAATATTTCCAGATTGTAATAATTTTCTCCTTTTTGGAGATGATAATGGTTTAGTGATACAAATCCTAATAATTAACCCATAACTGGGGAGAAGAGATGGGGTCATACCTTTCACAAGTGTATTTGTAGTTGCACCAACGTAACAAATTTAGTTCGATGAAGACGTATAGGACAATATATATATATATGTTAGGAATCTGCCATCATCTATCTTTAAAACAACTTAAAAGAGGCCGTTTGACCAACACAAGGACTGATGCAAATTAATGATGAAAACAAATGCAAACTACAGTTAAAGTTCATTTTCTTCAGAAACAGTAATTTACTCCTGTAGTTCACTGCTACTAACAAACAGGAATTTTTCTACTGATGATGGCGATGCTGCATGAAGATAGCCGAGGAATCTAATTGGAAGAATAAAATATAAATAATATTAATATACAACCCAGTGTGTCTGAAAATTTTTATTTTTTAAAAAATATTTTCATTGTTCAAAACACTATATATATATTGTTCAAAACACTATATATATATATATATATATATATATATATATATATATATATATATATATATATATGTAACATTACATTAGAGTTCTGAATATTAATTTCTTATATTAAGCATAAAGGGAGATTATTGGTCTTAAAACATAATTTACATTAAACAATTAATCTGGATCAAGGTATTTTAGCAGATATTTATTTTTATGCTTACATGTAATCATCAATTAATTTATCTTGTTTAATAAGATAGGGTTATTTAAGTGTTTTAAAATAACTAATTTTTCAACAAGGCATAAATTACATCTATCGTCTTTCCCATTGTAAGAATTGGCTTTAGCTACAATATCCCACATAATAATGGTGTATTATCACCATTCTTTAATGGTGGTAATAAACAAAGTCAAATAATAAACAGATAGTAATAAACAATCCAAAAGATAAAATATTACCGTTTGCTGATATACAACGAAAGATTTGACTAAAGAAATAGATAAATTGTTAACTGAAAAAATTCCCGGCTCAAGACAATTGCCAGAAACTTTTGTGAGATCAGTGCTAAAGTAATGTATACGGCAGAATTGATAGATATTGATAACTATTTATAAAATTGATGGATTGAATCGTTTTCTACGGTTTATCAACACTTTGAAGGTTATTTAAAGTCAGAAAATATTTTTTAGATTGTAAGAAGTTTTTTTTGCATACAATAATGGTTTAGCGATAAAAGCGGTCACCTATCTAAGTTTTACCAGGCACAACATTGCTTAACTTTGGTGATCAGACGGGAACCAGCGTTTCAACGTGATATGGCTGTAAGCCATATTTATAAAAGTGACAAGCGAAAGAAAGGGGCACTGATATATTTACTATATTGTGAGCATTCCTTCCTCTTGAGGAACGCATAAATTCCTCAGATGAAACCCAATTTGGCGAAATTGAAACCATCTGGGAATAAAAGAAAGATAAGGATTTCAAGATTTCTCTCAGCTGACGCAAACAACTCAAAAGATAAAATATTATCGTTTGCTGATATACAACGAAAGATTTGACTAAAAAAAAAAAAAGATAAATTGTTAACTGAAAAAAAATTCCCGACTCAAGACAAATTATATCCCCAAATATCTAACTACTTATCCTTAGTACCTCGTCTGGAAAACTGTCAGCGGACGATAGCATAAACCGAGATAAAAGCCACCAGGTCGAATGCTGCCGGAATCGTTCCCATATGGCTAATCAGTTTTATACAGAATTAAAAAAAAAATTTCAATTGATTTGTTTGTTTAATGACATATCAACTCCTTATGGGTCATTTCATACCAAAATTTACTGCGTCTTGTGTAAGACGATAAACTGAATCCAATAGCAAGGCCTCTGGTCAGGTTTTGAGGCGCGTGGAACCCCCTCTTAATTGCTGGTGTTCCCAAGTTCATCCTGACCCGAGGTGGTAGAACCTGTTAGGGTCCCAGCTATAAGCAAATAGTTAACCCCCAAACTTGAGTCAAAACACTATGAAAGTGTAAAAATAGCTTTTAATACCAGTAATACATTTTGTAAAAAAATATTAACAGCCATGAATTTTTGTGGAAAAAATTATTATCAGCAATACATTAAAAAAAAAATATTACCAGCAATACATTTTTTTAAAAATATTACCAGCAATACATTTTTAAAAAATATTACCAGCAAGAAAAAACTTGTCGGCATTAAATAACCCATTGAGGTTGATATGCCATAAAAAAAACAAACCAAACCAAATCAAAATTTAATTTTCTTGCTGGCTTTAAAGCAATAAAAACATGATATATGTTATTCTGCTTTCACAATTGAATACATGGTAGGTGATATTCAGCTTTTGTGCATATACATGTTTGTGTAGACATAATTACTAGCGGCGGTGATATTTTTAAAAATCGAATTTACCCCAAGAAAGCAAGTAAAGCCACTAAGACAAAAGGCGTTACTGGGTGTGAAAGAATTAGAAAACAAAAAAAAATATGAAGCAGCGAGAAGAACAGAAGAGTAATCAAGAAGACAATAAAAAACGATTGACATTCAGTTAACATTTTTGATGACCAAGTTGGCTGGAAAGCAAAGAAGCAGAAGAGAGTTCCATATACGAGAAGTGTGAGGAAAGTAACTGTTAGCAGAGAATTTACGGTTACATCCAGCCAACTTAACTGTAAAATGATGAGACCTAAGTGCCAATCAAGTATTGCGCTTAAATTCATAAAGTCTAGTTACCAAAGAGGATAGCTCATCAGAATAATTACCATGAACATATCAGATTAAGAAACTGTTAGCATAGAAATTACGGTTATATCAAGCCATCGCAATTGTAAAATGATGAGACCTAGCTGTCAATCTAGTACTGCGCTTAAATTCATAAAGTCTAGGTACCATAGCGAACAGTTCATCTGAACAAATGTCATGAAAATCGTTATAGAAATTGAAGCTACATTATGGCGGTCGGAAGGTGACTGGAGCTGAGACGCCATGTTAGAATTCTGCTTTGCGAATTCTTCGCTTGGATTTTACCAAGAATCGTGTTTTATGCTGTAGTTTTGTTGAAGTTATATTTTGGAACACAGTGATTTTTTTTTAAAGAAACGTTGTAAATATGGCAATGAAGATGAGGATAACAGTCTGAATAATGTAAATAACACAAGTAATGATAAAACCTCATCTCAGAGATATAGAGGCCGACACGTTGTGAATATGGCAATGAAGATGAGGATAACAGTCCGAATAATGTAAATAATACAAGTAATCATAAAACCTCATCTCAGAGATATAGAGGCCGAAACGTTGTGAATATGGCAATGAAGATGAGGATAACAGTCCGAATAATGTAAATAATACAAGTAATCATAAAACTTCATCTCAGAGATACAGAGCCCTAAACGTTGTGAATATGGCAATGAAGATGAGGATAACAGTACAAATAATGTAAATAATGTAAGTAATCATAATACATCATCTCAAAGATATAGACAGATATTGAAGGCCGGAACGTACAGCGGGCAAAACGTTGTGAATATGGCAATGAAGATGAGGATAACAGTCCGAATAATGTAAATAATGCAAGTAATCATAATACCTCATCACAGAGATATAGACAGATCTTTAACGATGTATGTACGAGTTTCACTCGAAGTCTAGGTTGAGTTTAAGTTCTAGTAGGTGCTCAAGACCCAGGTGTAGAGGTTCTTGAGAGAACATCCGCTCGTCATAAGATCTGAAAGTTCATGACTTTTGGCAGTCATAGTTTATTCAAATCAGTTTACTCGGGATCTGCATGCCATCTTTGAACAGGTTAATGGCCACACCTAGCAACCTGTTAATTAGAGGCGGTAAATATTCTTTGAAGCCATAATTAATATTATTATTAATAATTAAATATTAAATTTGCATCTGTTTATTACCATTTTCTTTATCATAATCTAAAAGTGTTAAAATAACATTTTTATAGATTTTGTATGTGATTAAAGCGACAATAAGCATTAAAACTACCCCTCAAGAATAAATTTTCGAAAAACAAGGATCTTCGTTCAC